>JAPEVW010000354.1:0-145000 GCA_027921565.1 Artemia sinica
ATTTTGTTCAGCATTGTCAAAAATATTATAACTATGTCTTTTAAGATGACTTAATCCCTCCATTGAAATTCCTTATAGTTAAAAGGGGCTGTCACCTCCTCAACCTCGTCTTTGACTTTGCTACACTTTGACTTTCTCGCAACTCTATTTTTCAAAACAAATAAAACTTTATCGTAAAGAGCGAGGCGTTGAGGAGGCGACAGCCCCTTTCATATAAGGCAATAAGGTTTTCATTAGTTTACAAAAAATAAGAGTTTGAGAAGTCAAACTTTAGGCGTAAACAGCGAGGGCGTTAGATGGACGCCCCTTTCATATACGGAATGATTTCGGTTCGTTTTAAGTTTTAAATGTCGCTCCCTTACTTTCAGTTTCAAAAAACTTGTTTTTTTTTTAATTTTAATAGCTTAAATAGCGAGGTGTTTAGGAGTATATATAAGCTGTAAAAATTAACAAAACCACCAAGGGTTCTCTTATTAATTAGCAAAAATTGACTCAGAAGGTAACATGTGTTGAGCATTGGTATTTTTAAGAATAGGGGTAGCACTTTCACAAAGTTTTCTAACTAAGGAAAATCAAAAATAGAAATGAATTGCTAAACAAAAATTGCCTATTAAAGTTTTATGCAAATATAATATTGTACTACTTTTTATGTTGCCTCTTAGCAAGACTTGTAACTTAATTCAACTCATTCCACCCAATTTTAATACTTTGCTGTGTGTGCCGGTAGTGCGATGGAGGTCACTAGCGGCAGCCATAAGTAAATAACGATGTGGCTACAATTTTTTTTTGTTTCCTTCGACAGGCATCTTCGTATCTGCCGGAATTGTCGAGAAACTTCGAAAATGGCTCATTCGTTGGACAATTGGGGTGGCTAGTTCCTTTTTTAATAGTCCGAAAAGTAATTGTAGGGACACCTAGCCTCCCCTCCGCCACGCCCCTCAGGTCCCACAAACCACTCCAATCAAAATTTTGAGATAGCTATTTTGATCAGCGTAATTGCTTTCCAGATGTGGAGAAACTATGCTTTTTGAGGTGACAACTCCTCCACAAGCCCTCCGGCTAAGGGTTTATAAAGTTATGCCCTGAGGGCATATAAAACAATGTTGGCTCATGTACCCCTTTATTATTTTTTTCCTTTTAGAGCAGCGGCGGCGCTGTTCATTATGGAAGGTTGTCATAGAGACTTCAAAAGGGGCTCCTTCGACTGGAAATCGAGAGTTCCGAGGAGCCCTTTTAATAGTCAAAAATGATATGGAGGGTAACTAGCCCCCCCTGCCACATCATTCCCCAACCACATACAATCAAACTTTCAAGATACTATTTTGTGTCAAGGGGACGTATGATTTCATCCAGATATGTGTGTTTTTGGGAGGAGGACACTCGCCCCACAACTGTTGCTCGCTAGTATCCGTCGATGGCAGTGTCATGTTGTGTTTTGGATTTTGTCAAATCGCGGATATTGGCGAATAATCTCGCTTTATATGGTTGTTAGGTATTGGTAGTTTAATTCTTTTAATTTTGTGTGTGCTTTTTATTGATACATCGTTTCGTTTTCGCGCTGAAAAAGAGAGGCGTTGTGCCTTTCGAAATATTCGCTTTGTTTTTTCAAGTATCGTTCATTTGGCCTATAAAAACCCAATTTTTGCGCGTTTTTTCGTTCTTATTATGATGTCAGGCCAATGTGGTTTAAAAATTTAACTAGCCCCCCTCCCCCCCACGCCATCATTTTCACCTAAAACACATCCAAGTCAAAATTTTGAGATAGCTATTTTGTGCAGCGTAGTTGATTTCCAGATAGAAAATAATTGTTTTGAGGAGGACACTCCCCCCACAGCCCTCAGGACAAGTTTTTAAGTTATGCCCAGGGGGCATATAATTTATTTAAAGACGGGCGTTGTTCGTCGAACCTTCTAAATACAACTCATTCGATTGGTTAAATTCAAAGCGGCTAGGGCCCGTTTAATATTCAGAAAGTATTGAGGGGCAACTAGCCCCCCTCACCCACGCCCATCATTTCCCCCAAACACGTCCATCAATCAAAATTTTGAGATAGCCATTTTGTTCAGCGTACATGATTGTCCAGATAGAAAACATAAGTTTTGAGGAGACACATCTCCCCAACAACACCTCAGGGCAATTTTATAAGTTATTCCCTGGAGGCATATAAGGTTTTTATTGAATTCTTTGTACGTAAGAACTTGAAAAGGGGGCTCATTTAGATTTGAAGTTTCAAAGGGTTAGTAACCCTTTTTAATAGGTCGGGATGGAATGGTAATTGGAGTGTGGCGCAACTAACCCCCTCTCGTGCCCACCTTTTTCCCCAAACACATCCAATTAAAAATTTTGAAGATAGCCTATTTATGTTGATCGTTATTAATTTCCAGATAGAAAATATATTTTTGAGGAGGACATCCCCACAACAACCCTCAAGGGCAAGGAGTATAATTTATGCCCTTGGAGGCGATATAAGGTTTTATGGAAATCTGTTGTCGTGAAACTGTGAAAAGGGCTCATTCGATTTGGTGATTCAAAGGGATAGTACTCTTTATAATTATTCGAAAGTGATTTGAAGGCAACTAACCCCCCCTCTCGACAGCCGCCTTTTCCAAAACACCATCCCAATCCAATTTTTAGATAGCTATTGTACTCAACGTAGTTGACAGAGTTTTTGGAAATTAGGTCTTTAAGGATGAAAGTACCCCTCCCCTCACCAACCCTGCAGGGCAGGGTGGTAAAGTTTATGCCCCGGTCCCATTCTAAAGTTTTTTTTTGGAAGCGATTGTTCGTAGAAACTCTTCCAAATGCTCATAGTCAATTGGAAATTGAAAGGCGCTAGTGCCTTTTTTATAGTTGAAAGTGATTGGATAGCGACTACGCCACCTCTCACGCCCAACCATTTTTCCAAACACATCCAATCAAAATTTTGCAGGCCAAAACTATAAAGCTCTTAAAAAAACGCGAAAAGATTTACAGTATTAATTTTGGGTTTTTTCCCTGAAACGACTATGTCAGTATAATGAACGAACCAAATTAAATTTAAAAAAACTTTTTTTCCATCAAAATAAATTTTTCAAAAGAACAGTAAGAACTCCATTTAACCAAAAATACAAAAATAAAATAAAATAATCTACCAGCGTGAAACTACCACAAATCACATTGATAAATAAATGAACCCCGAATGACACAGAATTACAATAATAAACAAGCAATAGAAAATACAAATGAATGTTGCCTTGGGTTCATTTTAATATACATATCCTGATATTTAGTAATCAAAAGGTTTATATTATTTGATTTATTAAGTTATAAAAGTAAAACATTTTAGTATTTTATTTCAGGTAAAGTTCGAATTGCGTTCTGGCCCTGGAAGGCATAGGGTTTTTGTGCCCACTTGTTTTACTTTCTGCTCGTTTGGTTGAGTTTTGCCGTCGGTTAGTTATTGTAATTTCTGGTTCGGGTTGGTTTCGTTTGGAGAGCCATTTGCACATAGTGTCCCTGTGAAATTAAGTAAACATGCCCCTCAGCATTCACACTAACGTTTCACATTGACACCTCTAACCTCTTTTTGGAACACAACTGGGTTGAAACAGTCCTCCTCTTCTCGGTTGACTTGAATTTGACTTAGTGCTCCTGGAGGGTAACGTAACCCCCCTATCACACCTACTCATTCCTCCGAAAAACATACAATAAAAGTTTCAGATATCGTCATTGTGTTCAACGTAGTAGTGAGTTCTGAGGAAATTTGGTATTTCTTTTTTAGAATGACATACCCGCCCCATCACTTCAAGAGCAAGGGTTGTAAGTTAGGCCTGGGGGCATATAAGATTTTATGGATTGAAGGTTTTTCATGTGGACTTCAAAAGGTTTCATGTTGATTCGAAATTGAAAGGGCTAGGGCCATTTTTTAAGGGTTGAAAGTGCTTGGTGAGCGACTATACGCCCCTCTCACGGCCACCATTTCCCCAAAACACATCCAATCAAAAATTTTGAGATAGCCATGTTTGTTTACGTAGTTTCAATTTCTGGAAATGCGGTCTTAAAGGATGACAACCACCCTAAACACGACCTTACGGATAATGGGTTGTAATTTATGCCCTGGGGGCAGAAGAAGTTATTTATATAGAAGCGCTGTCGTTTCCAAAAGGGTCATTCGATTGGAAATCGAAAAGCCTAGTGCCCTTTTAAAAGTCGAGTGATTGGAAGGCTTTGACATTTTAATAGTAAAGATCGATGTTGGGTATCATGGTGTTATTTTTTGTTGTTCTTTTAGTACCCAGGGTTCTTATCGAAGGAGTATGTCGTGGGGAACTTCAAAGAGCTTATTTGATTGAAAATAGAAAAGGGCTGATAACCCTTTTTATGGTCGAAAGTGATTTGAGGGCAACTAATCCCCCTTCAACTCCCTACCTCCCACGCCAACCCTCCCATTTTCTGCTCTTAAATTTAAACCAAATCACAATAGCCATAGTGTATCCAAGCTATCACAGAAAGGTAAACAGATTTTTTTTTTGCAAATAGTATCAAGTTTTCCATTTCAGGACAACTAGATGAGGTAATGAAACTAAATTAACAGTACTATTTTGTCCAGATTTTTAAAAGGGTGTATGGTTGTTAAAATTGCTGAAAGTTTCTCTGCAGCATACCAATAGCACGCTCAAACTATAAAGTTCTTAAAAAAAAAAAAAAGATTTGAAAGTATATGTTTCTTTTTTTTCCCTGAAAGACTATTACGACACGAGGTTGGAGGTAGAAATTATTTTGATAATCCCTGGATTTCTGTTTTTTTTTTATATCCGAAAGTGATTGGAACTAACACAACCGTAACAGGGTATCTTTTTTTTTTTTGGGGGGGGGAGATTTTCCCGGGTAGGTATTTTCTGGGAGGGTATTTTCCGTGATGTGTTAGTTGTCCATGAGGGTGGTTCCCTTAAAGATTTTTTGCGGGTGGGCGGGGTGGGGGGGGGGTTGGGTAAACAGCGGGGGCTCTTACCGTCTACATACACTGTAATTTTTTTTTAGCCACTTGTTCTTATTTTGTTGTTTTTATTGTGGGTGGTGATTTTTTTCTACGCTGCGTAGTTGGTTATCGTTTGGTTTTCAAAAAGGTTCATTACCTGCCTTCGGTGCAGTGGTTTCAGTTAACACGAGGTTGTCATGTTGCGACGGTGGTTTCAGTTGTACGGGGGGTTCAGTTGCATGGGGTGTTATCGTTACATGGGGGTTGCAGTTAAAATGGCGTTGAGTTGCACAGTTGGTTTATTTAAATGGGGTTCAGTTATAACGGGTGTTCAATTTGTTCACGGTGGTTCAGTTACACGTTGGTTTCGTTACACGGTTGTCCAGGTTACACGCACACCTGCCAGTATAATAGATGCCCAATCTGAATCACCCGTTAACTGTTGCGATCAACGGCCAAGCGGTTGAGGTATAAGCTAATATCACTTATCTCCGATCAATTATATCATCAAATGGCGCATTAACGCCAAAATCTCAGCCAGATCAGCCAAGGCAACCTGTATTTCGGACGGCTTCTGAGAGGGCACTCTCCCACAAAACCGCAATTAGTCTCCTGTGTCAAAAAAGCCGCGTAGCTACAACGCCACAGTCTCAGTAGCATCCATGCTGTACTCGTCCTGAGACATGGACAAATAACGCAGACACAGTTAAGAAGGTCAATGCCATCCAAACTAGCCCACTGCCTCGAGTTGAAGGCGTCAAACGGTAATGACAAGATCCGCAAATACTGAGATCCTGAGGATCTGTCAAAGCTGGCAACCTTCTCCACCCAAGAGAAGAGCTCGTTCTCTAAGATGGTACGGCCACTTACTCTCCGCCTCTCACCAACTACCTTTGGCAAGGATCGTATCGGAACTTCAATCCCTCGTATTGGTCTGAAGAACGTCCTCGAGAGAGGCCGCGCAGCCAGGATGGGCTGACGTTATAAATCGCACACCTCGTTCAACACCGCAAACATCGACCTCCAACAACAGGCCTTTGAACAGAGCTGCTCGGAGAAGACTGACAGAGCGTCTTTCAACCAGTTCCCTGCTCGACGCTGGCGACCCTGCTGATACAAGAGCGTTAACTCAAGAGATGTAAAGCACCGCCAGAAGTAATGGGTAAGTAATTAAAACTTTATTACTTACTTCTAGTAATTTCGAGTAAGAAGTAACTGACATTTCAAGGGGGTTATTAGGAGAGGTAATAGAAGGGAATCCTTAAGGACATTAATTGGTCACAATACTTTGCTATATTTCAGAACGGCTACGTTTATTTTTAGTTACAAACTTGCAAGCATGCTGAGGGGGACCGTAAAATCAAATCCAAGGACACATGTTCAACGCGTTTGTCCAGAGGGGCATACCTACAATTATCTCAGACTGGACGTAACGAATGAAGTTGAAATCCAAGGTGAGGGCTTAAGGAGGATATTGAACTAAAGCCAATAGGATTTTATTGTGTTCCTGGTTTGTCGAGAGGGCGTATCTGCCATGTCCTCACAAACGGCTGACTGTATAGATTTGGAACTTCCAGGACACTTGAGGAAGAATAGAAAGTAATTAAAAGTATCAACCATGTTTCAAACAAATTGGTCCAAAAGGGTCCGTACTTTTCAGTACTGAAGAACGGGCAAGTTGCCCATTTCAGAAATTTTGCATGGAGTTGTTGAGAAGCATGATGCAATTAAAATTCAATGAAAAGACCTTGGCATCCAGGTTGTTGAAAGGGCGTATTTTCAATGTCTCAACATTGGTAAAAGATGATAAAGTTTAAAGGTTTCAGGAAATGCTAAGAGGGATGTCATGAAGCGCAAAAGGACCCTGCATGCATCCTGGTCACGAAAAACGACCAGTTTTACTATATTACGAATATATATTAAGGAACGAATAGGAGTACTAACTGGGAAACTTCGCAAGGTATGCTTGGAGGGGAATGTTTGAACAAATGTTGTCCAAAATGGTATTTTTGCCGTAAGCCAAGAACAGTAGGGGTAATGAAGTTTTGAAAAACTGTTCATGGCATGTATACACAAATCATAATGTACAACAATGGTAGTCCCAATGGGGCATTTTTAAATATCTTTAGGAACGTCTAAGTGTATTATGGTAAAACTTTCTGGAGAAGGTAAACAAAAGTTCTAGGACATCATGAACATCTAAGTCGTTCCAAAGGGAGGATCTTTAATACATCAGTATGGTCATCAAATACCATGGTCTGCAAATACATAGGTAACTATTAGCTTATTACGGTAAAATAAGTAGAAACTTTTCAAGAGAATATTATGGGGCAGGCTTTTAAATTAACTCACAAGATACTAAGTGCAAAGAGTGAATTTTGCAAATACTCAAAAAGGCTAATGGCAATAATTCAGGATGCTTTTGCTCAGATGTTAAGTGGGATATTGAACTAAAGTGAGAAACTCTTAAATGCATCTAGTTTATCCCAGGAATGGTAAAGAATATTAAGCTGAAGATTGACATTGAAGTTGAGTGTGAATGTTAAAGTAAATCAAAAGAAACTATGCGCATCCGATTGTCAAAAGGTATATCTGCAATATCTCATGAACAGCTATGGTATTAGGGTTTGAAATTTTTAGGGGCATAGCGACTTGGGACCAAAAGACATGTTAGCATCCGAGTCGTGTGGTGCGGATAGGGTTATAATTACGAATTCCCTAAAAACGGCTAAGCGTCGATAAATCGAAGTTTTTTAGGGAACGGCTAATAGGCATTAGTTACAGAATTCAAGGATATGTTGATTTTTAAATAAAATGAAAAGGCACTATGTGCATGCCAAGTTGTCAAAGCGCGTACTACCAATAGCTAAAAAAGGCTAGACAAGTATTAAGTTGAAATTTTCAGGAGAAGCTACAGGGTTTTGTACCAAGCTTAAGAGACAATGCCATGTATCTAGTTGCTAAAAGACTACATTTGTTAATATTTTCAATAATGGCTAAAGATATCAAATTGAAAACTCCCGCGGATGGTTGACGGTTAAAAAAAAAAACCTAAAATAAAAGACACTTCCACTTTGCTTTAAAGTTCTATAATGCGATATCTTAGGATCGACAAAGTGTATTGAGTTTAAATTTCAGGAAATGTTGGGTAGTTCAAAGTTGAAGCTAAAAGCTAAATTACGTGAGGTGTTGCACTATCTACATCCATGATGTCCAAAGGGCGTTTTTACAATCTCTAGGGTGTTTTTTTGCTAATATAGGATAAAATATAGTTTGTACCCAGGAAAAAATTGGTATCGAAATGGTTTCTTCAGCCATCTGGACCGAAAAAAAATGCTTTAACAACATATCAAAATCTAAATCTCTACCGATCGATGCAAAATTGTTTTTTTGTAAAGTTTTTTTATTTCTTTTTCTCAAAACCGGGAAACAAATTAAAAACGTAAACTATATGTTTTACACACATGTTTTTAGATCAGCTTTTGGCTCTGAATTCATTTTCTGATACTCATTTCGGTTACCTGACCATATATGTAAAAATATTTATCAGCAAAAAAAAAAAAAAAAAAATGTGAGGAATAAACTGTGGGGTGTGTTTGGGGTTTTCTTTGGGTACAAAAAAAAAAAATCTTACCCAGCGTTTATCAAGGTCCTACTACGGAATAAGTTTGTCGTTCTTGTAGGTCTATTTGGCTATGTGTAAGACGAAAGCCTTAGAAAAAAAAAATATTAACAACAATAAACAGGACTGAATGACGAAACCTACCTCGCACCCAAACACCATTGAGACAAGGTATGGTTCATAACTTTAATGTGTTCGAGAGTATAAAGCTTTTTTATCTTATTTTTCAAATAATATATAGAAATTGCACATCATCAAAGATGATAGGAACTAGATTATTTTCATCATCGCAGTTAACTGTTATTTCTTCTTCACTAATTTCTTCTTCTTGAAACTTCGAATTGTTGTGCACGAGCTTCCCTTACAGGTACGGCAGGCTATAGTAACACTCAAGTCCGTTTTTCTTACAGGTACACGTTTTCACTATCACAGCCGTCAATTGACACGCAGTATTTGATAATTTTCAGCAGCTGAGACGGAGTGCGCTGCAGGACATCCTGTTTTTATTGCGCAAAACAAGAAGCTTGCCTTGGCTGCGAAGGTTTCCCGTTTCATGATGCTATACTTGGTTAAGAAAACTGAACTTCAATGAAATCAGAATTCCAGCTCAGGTCTTTGGACATTCAGAACCCGGTAGCTTACCAGACTGAATCGAGTGAGGCATACGTGAGTCGTTGCACATTTTTGCCAGTGATCTTCTCATATTGCACCTTTTGGAAAGCACTGTCTCACTTCTAGCGGTAAGGGCTAATGGAATTTTTTCCTTTTTGGGCGACTCAATCTATGAAACTTTTTTTTTTTTTTTTTTCCCCCCCCCCCCCCAACTCTTCGGAATGGGTGATCGGCTGTTAATGAGAGAGTGCGGAGGTGACTGTTGCTAGCATCGAGCATCCCATGGAAAGTGTTTTCTTCCGTCCATCGTGCAACAGCGTGAGCTGCATTATCAAGCTACATGCTGCACAGCATGTGCTGAGGTAACTCCTGCACGCTAGATTCATCATGGACTGATGCACAGGCGTTTAAATTTCTGGACCTTCAGCATAGGAGGAGCAGAATCCATGGCTGTGTAAGTGTACAATAAGAAATCTGGACTTGAAATGGGTGTACATCCATTGCACTGCTAAGGCCTAGTTGCAGTGGACAAATGAAGTGCACGCGGGGCGAGCTGCTTTATGAACGATGGAATATTGCCCAATGGCAAGCACTTTGAAGCAATATATCGGTATCCAACGAATATTTCATCTAAGACACCATTAGGCTATATAGGTAGAGAGCCTTTCATGTCTGTAGGTTCTCCAGAAAAAATCTGCTTTGCGTATTGTCATATATGATGTCCTTCTTTGCTGGCAGTCCTTTGATATCAACTTTTTTGATGATAATCTTTGCTGCTGCTCTAATAAGCTTGATTTTTCTCACCTCTCTTCGTTTATCGGTTTTTGTCCAAGGAACAAAAATTTTGGAGTGTCATCGCTGATGCTTTTTCTTTGAATGTTCCACCACGGTCAGCCTTACCGTCAATAGTTGCAAATACTAGCTGGTCACTGAAATATTCCAGAAGCTTGCTCTTCAAGTACTTGTTAGAGTACGGTTCAAGGTCCTGTCCCATTCAAAAACTCTCCCCATTTTAACCCACAATTCACTGGACTGTATACTGTCTTCGTCATTTTCCTTCGAAAAAGTAGCCAGCTTCCAAAAAGCCTAATAATCTTTCATCTTGACTTGGCCTCCCCCTTTTTGGACGTTTTTTATCTGGCTCAGTATCTTCGAGTATTCCAAAAAGTTCTTTCTTGCGTCGCAAATCTGGCTGGAAGGCTCTTATTTAATCGAAATATAGAAGAACAGGGCTTTGTGATAAAATTGCGTCAACTGCTGCGTGCACCTCTGACACTGCACATATTCGGCGAAAAACGTTATTTGACCAATCCATCATCACGGCTCTTTTGCACACTGCCTTTATACTCTCTTCAAAGTCTTTAGTCCCGACCTTGTGATACCACTCGTCGTGTCCTTTCTGTGGGTAGTGTTGAGATTTATCCTTGTAGTGCAGAAAAAAGCAACCACTCTTGGAAGTTGAAACTTGGAGTCCGTGATCGGAGAGAGAGTACACTTTTTTCTGCTTCCGTCTTTTCTGCAAGGTTCGTCCGTCTTCTCATTCTCAATTTTTCGACAGGTATGCTTTTGTGTGGGTGAAAGTTTTTCTCTGCAAAGTAACATGGACTTGTTTCCCTTCCCTCGACAGATGATCTGGTACCCTCTCGTGTTCCTAGCTTCATTGATTGCCGTACTACCTTTTTCTGCCAGTAACGACGTTACTGAGTGTCTATTGAACGTTTCAACAAAGGTACATAAACTGCGGTCTCCGCCATCTAAAAAGAGCTACTGGGAATACGTGAGTATAATAGTAATAGGTAATAAGTGTATATAAGTTGATGGGAATAGTGGGATAGCTGTCGGTGAATGTTACAACGAAAACCCTGATTCTGAACCAAAAAATCTGTAGCTAAACCTCTCCCAAGTCCGATAGGTTCCTAAATATAAAATGAACTGTCAACCTTACTTGAGGGCCGGTGTCGAGTATCATGGATGCTTTAAGGATTCTTGACCAGGGAACTCTGACAGTACACATCCGCGAAAGGGACCAGTATAGTCCGATAGTACTCTTCATCGCTTCCACTAGAGAAATAGCTTTTTTCGTTTCCGCCTAGCCGCGTCAACCGTGCCGGCACTCTAGCGACTTTGTTTGCTGTAACTTAAGTTTTCCTTCATACAGATGGGCGCTGATAAAATATGTTCAGAAAAGAGAGGTAAGGTACGTAGCGGTATAGTTCTTCTTTCCTTTCTATATTGTCCTTCCTCCCGATTCCTCTCGCGCTTCCTAGTATTTTTACGTTACAAAAGCATCGGCAAGAGAAAACACAACAATAAACGCACCTGTGTTAACTCTCTGCTCCGGACTCCAAAATACTTTCCATCTGAGGAGTTTTTTTGGGGGGCACAGATATTGTTTCTCTACAAGGCTCAGCAGACTGACGCAAGCTTTGAAAAAGAGTGTAAGATCAAGGCATGGTGTAACTGAAAGTGAAATCATAAGGGACTTTCCCAGCTGGTTGAAATGTCGTCACCATATAGCTCGTAGTATAAAGAAATGGATTCGAACGCCGGGTGAGGCTATTTGTTCAGATGGGGAAACATGAACCGAAAGTGTGCGGGTTATCCTCTTCGAAAAAATACCCTGTGATCCGGGTGTCGCTTGATTTTTTTTTTTTTTTGAGTTTTGTTACTTCTCAAAAAAAAAACAAAAACAAAACATAAAAAGACTTAAATGATTAAACGTTGATGTTTCTCGTCTAAGAAAATAGCACAAAACAATCGTTTTCTTAAAAGAGGAAACCAATCATAAACTCCTTTTCTTTTCACGGTTCCTGATTCTCCCGGATTCTGGAAATATCCACAAAATAGGCGCAAAAAAACCCGAACAAAAGGGAATTTCCGCAACGGAGATGAGAGATTTTAGAAATTTTTGATATGTTCGTAGAGCTCATCTTTTCTGAACACAGTTGTGTCAAAAAATAAATTCTATACCAATTTTTTTCCTGGTTCGAACCATTTTTTTTCCGTATCTTTCCCCTATACTATACAGGGATACGTTTTATGGTTTAACGGACCCAGTTGAAACTTGTATTTTACTGAGGATCAAACATGGACTTGAAATTCTTATTTGATATGTGGGAGATGAAAATGGACTTATAGAGGAGAAAAAAAATTTTTGTAGAAAAAAGTCATTTTTACCCCCAGCATATTTCCTAGAGCGAAATATTTATTTTTTTTAGGCCTGATCTGTTTGAAATTTAATGACCATGAAGACACCGTCAATTGGGAGTCTCTCAGAACCACAGAGAACTTGAATGCAGAAAGATTTACTTTGTTGCATTGACTCGTGAAGGCCTGGTTTTCTTCTTTTCAAAAACAATGATGAAGAGCATATTTTTAAATAAATGAAGCAAAAACTAAGGTATTTAACACAATAAGCAGTTAAATTATAATGGAACATAATTAGATTTTTATAATAAATATGAAGATCATATTCATCTATACTCCAAGAGGCTGTAACAGGATGGCTTTAGTCCTGACGGAGATTCAATTAAACAGATTAAACATCGTTAACAATCCATTGATTTGAATAATTCCCCCTGTTCATCGATCCCCAATTCTAAGTCCGATTGTTGGTGAAATTTTGGACCTAAATTCAAATAGCATGATAGTACTTAATTGTTTCTTTACCATTAGTGGTCTTTACCCATTGGTTGTGTGAAATTCTATATTTATGTGAGAGCTAATGAGATTTAGACGATTTCTTAATTGAGAATTCCACAGTCCGTTATTGTTAAAATTTTGACCTGAAATTCCGAACAGCAGATAGGCTCAATTCTTTACCAATTATTGGTCTATGTTTTACCTTTTTTGCCCAAAAAGTTACATTTCTTCGCCCAAAAAATTAGCAAAAAATTCTTATACCTTGTCCGGCAGTGAACTAACAAGGTACCAAAATGAACAAGTTTTAAGCTTTCACAGAGAACTCTAGCCTTCAACTTCTGGCTAACCAGCAACTTCCTCGATATATCTGTGCTTGAATAGTAAATCAAGTTGGATTTTTCAAATTTTCTATCATCTAGCTATGTTCTGTTTTGGGGAACGAGGCAGTTTTTGGTTTAAATGCCAGCAAGGTGAAAAAACATCTCTTCTGGTGTTATATAACTTATTCTTAAACCGGTGTTAGTATCTAAGGACTGCTTATACTAAAATACTCCAGAGTAAAGACCCAGTATCGGGTTCTACAAGTTTTTTTTTTTTTTTTTCCCCAATTGGGGATGATTGGACGTTTTCAACAACACAAAAGTTTTAGCAGTTCAGCAACTGATGTTACCATGTTACGATTCTGTCAGTTTACTGATGTAACTGATGTTGCGCTTTGAAATTGAAAGGGCCTTTCTTAATAGTCAAAAGTGATTGGAGGCAACAAGCCCACCCAAAACACCAATCAAATCCCAAACACATCTAAAATCTTGAGATAGCAATTTTTGTTTCAAAACGAAGTTGAAACGACTTGGAATGTATTGACTGGAAATCAGAAATGTTTTAGTTTCCCTTTTAAGAGTCAAGTGAATCGGAGGCAGCCACTCCCCCCCCCCCCCCCTACGTTTTATTTTCCACAAATGGCATCTGATAAAATGCATTCACGCATATTTCTTAGAACAAAATATTTATTTTTCTTAGGCTGATCTGTTTAAAATTTTATGACCATGAGGTTCGAAGGTTTTTTTTCCCAAGGTTCAAGGTTTAATTTTAAAATATCTGTACAAATCAGCGCAAATAAGGGTAAACGCCGGAGACACAAGGTCGAATGACAAAATCCCAGTAACATTAGTGTCATTGGAAAGGAAAAGACCACCTTCAATTGAGCTTCAGAACCAGAGAACTTGAATCAGAAGATTTCTTGTTGTATTGACTCGTGACGGGGCCCTGTTTGTTTTTCTTCTTTCTAAAACATGATGAAGACATATTTTTCCAACAAATGAAGCACAAAAACTATGTATTTAAACAATAGCAGTTAAAACATAAGGAACATGATTAGATTTTTATAATAAAATAGAAGATCAAATATTCATCTATATTCAAAGCTGTAACAGGATGGGGTCAGGATGCGCTTAGTCTACAGGAGATCCAAAATTAAACAGATTAACATCCTTGATTTGAATAATTTCCCCCTCTTCATCCATCCCTAATTCTAAGTCCGATTGTTGATGAAATTTTTACCTAAATTCAATAGCATGATAGTCTGAATTCTTTATCAATTAGTTGGTCTTTACCCATTGTTGGTGAAATTCTATATTTATCTGAAGGCTACTTGAAGATTTAGACATTTTCAGAATTGAGATAAATTCCGAAGTTCCGGTTATTGTTAAAATTTTGACCTAAAATTCGAATAGCATGATATTCCTAATTCTTTACCTATTATGACTATGTTCCCGCTTTCATTTACGGGGGGAAGGAATTTTTTGCCACCTGTAACAAAAAATTAGCAAAAAATGCTTATACCTTATCCAGCATTGTACTAAAAATTTATAAACTCGGACAAGTTTTGAAGCTTTCCATAGAAATCTAGCCTTCAACTTCTAGCCTACCCAGCACTTCCTTCATATATCTTGTATTTGAATAAAAATCAGTTGATTTTTCCGAATTTTCTATCATCTATGCTAGTCTCTGTTTAGGGGAACGAGCAGTTTTGGGTTTTAAATGCCAGCAAAGGTGAAAAAATATCTCTTTTGGTGTTATATAACTTAATTTTTTACCGGCGTTAGTATCTAAGGACTGCTCTATACTAAATACTCACAGAGTACAGACATAGTATCGGGTATCTACAACTTTTCCAAATGGGGATGTTGGAACTTTTCAGCAACACAAAAAGTTGTAAGGTTCAGCAACTGATGTTACCATTTATCGGTTCTGTCAGTTACTGATGTAACTGATGATGCGATTGGAATTAAAGGCCTTTTTTAATAGTCAAGTGATTAGAGTGGCACAGAAGCCCCCCCATGTGCTGCAATCAATTCCCAAAAACATCTAAAATCCTGAGATAGCCATTTTTGTTCAATGTAGCGGAAGAACTGGAAATTAAGTCTTTGAGTATATCGTCCCCCTCCATCCCTCAGAAAGCCTCATTACAAGGGTTATAAGTTTAATACCACGAGGGCAAAACAGGTTTTTTTTACGGAAAGTGTAAGCTCCGGAGGGGGCTCATTTGACTCAAAATCAGATGTTTTTAGTTTCCCTTTTAAGAGTTGAAGTGATCGGGGGTACCCCCCCCCCCCCCCGCCCCTACGTTTTTTTTTCCACAAATGTTCTGATAAAAATTTCAAGATACCCCAGTTGTTATAAAATACTCAAAAGATCATATAATAAGGTCTTTGAGGTGGACAGAACCCTCACAGTCTAGGGGTATGGTTGTAAATTATCCCCAGAGGGATATAAGGTTTTTTATGGCAGGGAGTGGTTGTGTGAACTTAAGAAGAGGCTCATTTGAGTTCTAAATGAAATAGTTCTAGTTTCCTTTTTATAAGTCAAACATGATGGGAGCAACTAGCCCGCCCCCCGGGTCGGCAAGAACTAGCCCCCTCTTTGACATCCTTTTATCCCAAAACACATTCAATTTGAAATTGTGAGTACGGCATTTTGTTACCATAAATACAAAAATCACAAAGCAATGTCTTTAGGGTGCACACATTCCCCTAGAGCCCATGGCAAGGGTTGTAAGTTATGCCCAGGGCATATAAGGTTTTTATGGAACAGATAGTTTGTATAGACTTTGGATCAGATGGGTTCATTTGATTGGAAGTTTTAGAGCCCTTTTTAAGAGTCAAAAGTCAATGAGGAATATCAGCCCCCCCCCCCCCCAAGCCTATCATTCCCCAAAACATATCCGATCGAAACTTTAAGAGAAATTTAAGAGAATTGAAAACAAAATACGCTTAAATATATTTACATTTTTCTTACTTTCATAATAAAAAATTATCAAAACTTTAAGGAATAAATATCAGTAACTTTAATTAAGTGATCAGCCCTAATCACATTAAGCTGTTTGGCTCGTTTTCGAGCAAAAATTAACTCATCTTTTAAGCCTTCTTGACAAATCGTCTTTTGAATAGGTACCTCACAATGTTAAACTCTTTGGAGCTCATTCAAAAATCTTGATGTATATAAGGCATTTCTTACAATCATCACAGTTGTTAGATCAAGCAAAACTGTATCAACTACTTTTCACAGAGTGATGATGAATTGCTAAGGAAACTGTAATACACGGGAAAACATTTGATAAAAACTGAAAACAATTCAATGTATTACTAAGTGGGTGTGACTGAATTACTAGCCACAAACCCAATGAGAATATGCAATCTTTGTGTTACAACAATCTTCCTTCACTCATCTATGTAACTTTTTGATGCCTTGTTGAATTGCTAAAAAATTCAAAAGCTTTATCTGCGGCATATCACATATAAGATTTTTTCACCTGATTGCAGTCTTTGACAAGTATCAAACACCTTGCAAAGAACATTTCTCGCATGGATAACATAGATACATTCACAACGCCATGAATTGGGCTACTCATCCGTCTTCAGTCTTTGCGTGTTTGTTCAAACATCCTGCCTTGACTAAAGGATGTGGTCCACATAATGGATTCTTTGGATGGGTTTTCCAGTGTTTGCAGCTTGAGAAAACATTGACCTTTCACATTACA
The DNA here is from genome assembly GCA_027921565.1 of Artemia sinica. Taxonomy (NCBI): domain Eukaryota; kingdom Metazoa; phylum Arthropoda; class Branchiopoda; order Anostraca; family Artemiidae; genus Artemia; species Artemia sinica. The sequence continues at coordinate 16,873 of JAPEVW010000354.1, forward strand.
AACGCCGGTTCGGGGCATTTAAACGGTGTCTCACCGGTAATGCATCTCTTTGATGTGTTGTTCAAATATTCAGGTTGAGAACGGCTACAGTCTTTGTCACTATTCCATCACATCTTAAACGGTTTACTCACCGGTATGCGTTCTTTTGATGGTGTTTTCAAGGTTTGCAGCTTGAGAAAATGTCTGTCTCAACTCGCATTAAACGGTTGATGCTTCTCACCGTATCATTCTTTGGAGAGTGTTTTTCAAAATGTGCAGGTTTGAGAAAAGGTTCTTGTCCCACCATCGCATTAAACTGTTTCTCAACCCGTAATGCATTCTTTGATGTGGTGTTTAATTGATCAGAGCGATAAAAGGTCTTGTCACAGAACATCGGCCATTTAAACGGTTTTGTCACTGGTATGGCGTTGTAATAGTTTGATGTGTTTTTCAGTTTGATAAAGCAATTGATAAAATTTGTGTACACATATCGTATATTCAATTAAACTGGTTTTCTCACCGTAGTCATTCTTTGATTGTAGTTTCAGTTTGAAGTTTGAGAAAATGTCTTGTCCGAGTACATCGCACTTTAAACGGTTCTCAGCCCGTATGCGTTAATTCTTTGATGTTTTGGTTTAATTGAATCCGAGCGAGAAAAGTCTTTGTCACAAACATCGCATTTAAACCGGTTTCTACGCCGTATCTTTCTTTTATGATAGTGGTTTGGTAATGATCATAGCTTGAAAAATGTCTTGTCACATACATCGCATTTCAACAGTTTCTCAACTAAGTATGCCTTACTCTTTGATGTTGTTTTAATTTATCAGAGCGAGAAAAGGTCTTGTTCACAACATCGCTATTTCCAACGGTTTTCCTCACCTGTATTATGCTTTCCTTTGATGTCATAGGTTTTAATTTATCAGAGACGTAAAGAAAATGTCTTGTCACAAACACGCATTTAAACGGGTTTCTCACCGGTATTTTCTTTGATGTATGTTCAAATAATCAGTCGCGAGAAATGTCTGCGTGTCACAATAATCCATTTCAACAGTTTTTCAAACTGTATATCTCTTTTGCGAGTTCATTCAAAAATGTTGATGTATATAAGCAAGGCGAGAAAAGGCTTTGGTTACAATCAGCAAACAAGACAACATACTTTTCACATTTACACGATGAATATTCTGCAAGTAATGCTTCTTGAATGTCAAAACAAACTGATGTGTACTAAGTGGTTGTAGAATTCTAGCCAGAGCGAGAAAAGGTCTTGTCACAAACATCTGCCTTTAAACGGTTTCTCACCCTGTATGCATTCTTTGTATGTGTGATTTTTAAAATGATCAGAGCGAGAAAATGTCTTGTCACATACATCACAATTTCAACAGTTTTTTTCACAAGTATGCGTTCCTTTGATGTGTGTATTTAATTTATCAGAGCGAGAAAAGGTCTTGTCACAACATCGCATTTAACCAAACGGTTTCTCACCTGTATGCGTTCTTTGATGTGTGTTTAATGATCAGGACGCGAGAAAAGTTCTTGTCACAAACGCGCATTTAAACGGTTTTCTCACTCGCGTATGCAATTCTTTGATGTGGTTTAGTTTGATCAGAGCGAGAAAATGGTCCTTGTCACACAACATCGACATTTAAAACGGTTTTTCACTCCGTATGCGTTCTTTGATATGTGTTTTCAAGTTTGAAGCTTGATAAATGTCTTGTCACATACATCGCATTCCAAACGGTTTCTCACCGGTATGCGTTCTTTGTGTGTTTTCAAGTTTTGAAGTTTGAGAAAATGTCTTGTCACATACATCGCATTTAAACGGTTTCTCACCCGTATGCGTTCTTTGATGAGTTGTGTTTAATTGATTAGCAGCGAGAAAAGGTCTTGTCACAACATCGCATTTAACGGTTTCTCACCGGTATGCGTTCTTTGATGTATGTTTAAAATGATCAGAGCGAGAAAATGTCTTGTCACATACATCGCATTTAAACAGTTTTTTCTCACAAGTATGCGTTCTTTGATGTGTGTTTAATTTGTATCAGAGCGAGAAAGGTCTTGTCACAAACATCGCATTTAAACGGTTTTCTCACCTGTATGCGTTTCTTTGATGTGTGTTTAATTTGATCAGAGCGAGAAAAGGTCTTGTCACAAACATCGCATTTAAACGGTTTCTCACCGTATGCGTTCTTTGATGTGTGTTTAAAATGATCAGAGCGAGAAAATGTCTTGTCACATACATCGCATTTAAACGGTTTCTCACCTGTATGCGTTTCTTTGATGTGTGTTTAATTCAATCATCAGCGAGAAAAGGTCTTTGTCACAAACATCACATTTAAAAGGTTTCTCACCGGTAATGCGTTCTTTGATGTGTTTTCAAGTTTGAAGCTTGAAAAAATGTCTTGTCACAATACATCGCAGGTTAGGCAACGGTTTTCTCACCCGTATGCATTCTTTGATGTGTTTTCAAAGTATCGAGTTGAGAAAATGGTCTTGTCACCACATACATCACATTTCAACAGTTTTTCACAAGTATGCGTTCTTTGATGTGTGTTTTAATTGATCAGAGCGAGAAAAAGGTCTTGTCACAAACATTGCATTTAAACGGTTTTCTCACCTGTATGCGTTCTTTGATGTGTGTTTTAATTTATCAGAGCGAGAAAAAGGTCTTGTCACAAACATCGCATTTAAACGGTTTTCTCACCGGGGTATGCGTTCTTTGATGTGTGTCAAATGTTGTGCGAGAGAAAAGGTCTTGTCACACACATCACACTTAAACGGCTTTTCACCAGTATGCACACTTTGGTGCAGGTTCAAATGCTGCATTCGAGTAAATAACTTGTCACATGCCTCACATTTATATGTTTTTTTCTCTTTATTAGTCCTTTGATATCTTTCCAACTTTCTACACTTTTTACCTTGCAGGCAACTTTTCAAGCCGGTTTTCTGATTTTCTAAGCCTTTTCCTTCAGATACCGATGCACATGCATTTGAGAAACCACTGTTAGATAGGTTTTTTTGAAACATCTAGTGACATATTTTCCCTGTAAGTTGCATTCCAGACACGTGTGGTGATAAGTCCCCTAAATTTAAAAGTCTATAGAGTTTCAAAAAAAATCGAATAAAGCGAAAATATCAAAAACCCATAAACCGAAATAAAAAATAAATTTTTCAATATGTTTTAAAAGTCTACAGAAAAAACAGTATATGTTTTCGATATGTTTTAACTAATTTTATTTTTCGATCCCTCTTCTCTCCCTCATAATGATAACTCGTATTTTTTTTTCATAATGGAAAAACTCGTTAGGTTTTTTTTTCACCCTATAGAGTTAAAAAAAAACAAAAAACAAATAAAACAAAACAAAATTTAATAAACCGAAACCACAAAAACACATCTTTTATACTTTTAAAAGCCCACAGAAGTAAAAAAAAAAAACAAAAAACCAATAAACAAAATCAAACTCAATAAAACCTAAAACAAAACATAAATATTTCAATATGTTTTTAAAAGTCTACAGAAAAAAACAGTATATGTTTCGATATGTTTTAACAACTAATTTTATTTTCGATACCCCTTCTCTCCTCATAATGAATTATTAAAAGTTTGGTATTAGCTTTTAAATTAGTTATTCTAATGCAACGAAAGAGCGAAAAAGAAACCCTAAACGATCAAAAGTACACTCTGTTGTAAATCAAACCATAGGTGGAGAAGAGGAATATTACAACAAATATCAGGAATTATTGTAACTAAAATAGGAAGAGCTAATAGAAGACACATCGAGTGTTGAAGGTCAATTTTTGGAGCAGCCGAAAAGCTTTGGATTAAAAAAAGAACGAAGTCCCGTTTTCCATCAGTTCTTACACATACCAGTTCAAAAGGGATAAATCCTTTAAAGGCCGGACTGTATGAGTACCAAAATTATCTATGTAAAAGAATCTTACTAAACAAAAAGAGACAGTTACCATTTGACGAATGCAAACGGGTTTAAAAGGGGTTTTTTTACCTTGAATAAACAAATCAGATATCAGAGTTTCAAGTTTATCACCTGATTTTAAAAGACAAATCACAAAAAAGGTTAAAAAAGCAGACAGATAAGAAGAATTTTGTTTTACTCTCGCAATAAGCCTTTAGTCACGGTTGAGGAAGACTAAAAAAGAATTAATTGAAGAAAAACATGAGGGCAATTGATAGAACACTGACAAGAAATAGTACGCTTATTTAGGGTAAATTATTTGACAGTTTATAGATTATGCAATATGTTGATTGTTTACACAGGATTTTGTCTTTGGGAAGGGAGGAATGTTTCAACCCAGTTGTGTTTCAAAAGAGTTAGGGTATCAATGTTAAACTTTAGTGAATGCTGATGCTGAGGGGCATTTTTTACTTAATCAAAGGTCACTATGTCCAATGGCTTATACAAAAAGGTATATCTGTAATACTTTAGGAACAGACCAAGGGTTTAACTTGAAACTTTCAGGCCCCTTACTGCACACTACTTTAACAACGGCTGCGACCATTCATTAATTTGACTACTATTTACGACTGTGACCATTTCTAATTGCGACTACACTTCCAGGTAATTTTCTTTAGGGGTTATTGATCAACATCAGAGCATGTTATTTGCACGAGGGTTGTTAAAATATACTATCAGCAATAGCCTAAGCACAGCCGAGGGTATTAAGTTGAACTATCAGGGCTTGTTGAAAAGGGTTTCTGGAAACTAATTGAGGGGAAGGGAGCTGCAATCTGACAATTCGATTCATATATCGGAGGTGTAGTACTTATAATTGAGAAAAGGTGGGGCTATATCCTGGGTATATAACAAAACATATGAGGGTGTTATGAGAAACTTCATGACACTTTTGACTGTTTTGAACAAAATACCTAATTTTAATAATCCAATATCTTTGCACGAAGGGTAGCGAAAAGAAGGGTTTGGGAGGAAACAGGATGGCATCAGGCCCTTTAACTCTTATAAAAAGCACCAAAGTTTCAATTTTCAGCTGAATGAGCACCTTCGAAGTTTCTTACAACAATCTCCTTCCATGCTGACGGTGATTAACAAAGTGAAACCTTATAAAATATCTTAAGCCAAACTGGCCAGCCATGACAAAAAACTAACTTTTCCGTCACCCTGTTTCGAAATTAGCAAAAATGGTTGTCGGTTGCATTGCGTCCACTTTCGGAACACAAGATCATATTTAAAAAAATCGACTGATCTTACTAATAAATTGAGAAATTTCACGTTGGAGGGAAGTTCAATTCTCTGTGGTTTCGATGTTTTTTCCATGTATTCAAATTGTGATTAAAAAGGTGGGAGGACATTTTAAAAAGTAAATTAGAAAAACATTTTTGATTTAATCCAAGATGTGACTTTAGCCAGTTGGATATTGAAGTCATTATGAAACTAATTATCCTAGTAAATGAATTTTCTTTTATTTTGGTTTTAGAGAGGAGCTTTTTATAGAAAAAATTTGGTTACCTATGGGGGCTTCTCTATCTCCTTTATTAGCAAATCTTTTCATAGATTCTATTGAAACTTCCGCTATACACAGTTTTCGAATCTCCCCTTGTTTCTGGGTAGGATCATGGATGATGTAGTTAGCGTTTGGAAACATGGATTAAACTCCTTAGACCTATTTTGTAAGCATTTGCATAGTTTTAATAACATATTAAATTTACAGTTGAGTTTGAGGAAAATAATGAATTAACTTTTCTGGATATTTTATTAATTAAAGGGATGTCCATTTAACTTTCTCTCGATTTATATAGAAAGCCTACGCACAATGATAGGTATTTGAATTTTCATTCTTGCCACCTTATGTCGGTGAAACGGGGGTTTTAATTTCACTAGTGTATAGAGCCTTTAGAATTGGGTTTCTCAGGAATTTCTGGATTCGGAATTGTTATACTTGAGGGATATTTTGTTTTGTAACAATTAACCAATTTAAGTTCATTGACACAATAATTGAAAATAGACGTGTTAAACATGATAATAGGGTTATTGGGGTTTCTCATTTTTCAGATTTAAATGTATCAAAAAGCTTCATTTCATTGCCATATGTACCTGGTTTGGGTAAGAAACTTTTCACGGATTTTTGCGTAAATTTAACATTGATACCTGTTTCCAATCGTTGGGACCAATGGGTAGTTTTTTTTTTTTAATTCTGGAAAGATTTAACCCCGGGAAATTTAGTCAGTGTGGTGTATAAAATTCCTTGTTCTTGTGGGAAGTTCAATATTGGTGGGACTCACTAACAATTTACTGAAAGATTTATTGAATATCGAAATTCGATAGAAAAAAACTCTACAATTAAGCAAAACCTCCGGAAACTTTCGTTTCAGGTTTAGCAGAACATATTTGGTTTCACCAGATCACTTTGTAAAATTTGATGAGGCCTTAGCTATTTCAAATGATAAGGGTAGACACAATGGGCGAGATAAGCCATTGAAATTAAAAACATATATTTGCTAACCTTTCGATAAATAGGGACACAGGTAGTTTAAATATTGACCCAATTTATGATAATCTTCTAAAGAGTGAATCAACAGTCCAATAAGGGAGTTAAGATTTTGAATAATCACCAGGGGACTATTTACCTGCTAGACTTTTTTTTCACTGAGATTTTTTCTTTGTTGGTTTTTTCAAACCTTATTGCTCTTTACTTATATCGCGTTATAGCAAACTTAATTGAAAATCGCCATCAATTTCGTCATTTTGACGCAAAATTTAAAGAGAATTAATTGAATGTGATAAAAAGGATTTTATTTTGGTGCACAAAATTGAACAACAGTGAATGGAGAGAAACAACACACCCTAAGGAAAGAAAATATGTATATCATTAGGCTTGCAACAAAACGAACTAGGCAAATCACTTTTCATACTAATTCCCTATATAACATGATCAAATAGAAAAATAGTTGATCAAATAGAAAAATTAAAAAGAAAGTAAAATACTTTTGTTATTATTATTTATTCGATATAGTATAAAAAAAGATATAGAATCAGTGCAATTATTCCTTTCTTCTAATCTAAACAATTTACCAGCAATATTATTATTGCGCTTCGAAAATTTATATCTATTGAGTTTTTGACTCAAGATCAATTTTCTAGAATATCATATTGAATTTGACTAAGGAAACATTTAAAATAATATATTCAATAGTAATTCAAATCAAAAAGGCTGGAATTATGACAGAAACACAAAACAAAAGCTATTGTCTTTTAAGTTAATTAATTTATAAAACTTTTTTCCACAAAATAACTTTTTCAAAGAAAAGTAAAGTAAACTCCATTAAACAAAAAATTAGCAAAAATAAAATCAAAATATAATCTACAAAGCGTGCAACTACCACAAATCAGCGTCAATAAATAATGAAACCCAAAACGAACAGAATTAAAATAAGTTGGGCGTAAAACCCCTATGCCTTCCCAAGCCAGAACAAAATTTGCACTTTACTGAAAAAAATATAAATGTTTTTACTTTTATAATTTTAATAATTAAATAATATAAACCTTTTGATTACTAAATATCAGTATATGTATATTAAACTGACATGCACATTCAATTATATTTTCTATTATTGTTTTATAATGTAATTTCTGTTCGTTTTGGGTTTCATTTATTTATCAATGCTGATTTGTGGTAGTTTCACGCTTGGTAGATTATCTTATTTTTGCTAATTTTTTGTTTAATGGAGTTCTTTACTTTTCTTTGAAAAACTTATTTTGTGCAAAAAAAATTTTAAATTAATTTTGTTCGTTTTAATACTGACATAGTCTTTTCAGGGAAAAAGAAAAATAATACTTTCAATTTTTTCGTTTTTTTAAGACTTTATAGTTTGGCCTGCAAATTTTGATTGGATGTGTGTTTTGGAAAACGGTGGGCGTGAGAGGGGCGTTAGTCGCTATCCAATCACTTTTTCAACTATTAAATCACTAGTCCTTTCAATTTCCAATTGAATGAGCCCCTTTTGAAGTTTCTACGATAACGCTTTCAAAAAAAACTTTATAAGACCCAGGGCATAACTTACAACCCCTGCCCTGAGGGCTGTGGGGGGGGGTTGTCATCCTTAAAGACATAATTTCCAAAACTTTCAACTACGTTGAGTACAATGGCTATCTAAAAATTTGTATTGGATGTGTTTGTTTGGGGAAAAGGCAGGCGTGAGAGGGGGTTAGTTGCCCTCAAATCACTTTTGACTATTAAAAAGAGTACTATCCCTTTGAATTTCAAATCGAATGAGCCCTTTTTCAAGTTTCTACGACAACGATTTCAATAAAAACCTATATGCCTCCAGGGGCATAACTTATAATCCTTTCCCTGAGGATTGTGGGGGAGTGTCCTCCTCAAAAATACATTTTCTATCTGAAATCAACTACGGTCTGAACAAAATGGCTATCTCAAAATTTTCATTGGATGTGTTTGGGGAAAATGTGGGCGTGAGAGGGGGGGTTAGGTTGCCCTCCAATCACTTTCGACTATTAAAAGGGTACTATCCCTTTGAACTTCAAATCGAATGAGCCCTTTTTCAAGTTTCTAACGACAAAGAATTCAATAAAAACCTTATATGCCTCCAGGGCATAACTTATAATCCTTGTCCTGAGGGTTGTGGGGGAGTGTCCCCCTCGAAAATATTTTTCTATCTGCAAATCACGTACGCTGAACAAAATGACTATCTCAAAATTTTGATTGGACGTGTTTTGGGGGAATGATGGCGTGGGAGGGGGGCTAGTTGCCCTCCAATCACTTTCAACTATTAAAAAGGGCACTAGCCCTTTGAATTTCCAATCGAATGAGTTTTTAAGAAGTTTCTACGACAACGCCTTCTTTAAAAACCTTATATGCCCCCAAGCATAACTTAAAACCCATGCCCTGGAGGGCTCTGGGGAGTGTCCTTCTCAAAACGAATATTTTCTATCTCGAAATCAACTACGCTGAACAAAAAAGCTATCTCAAAATTTTGATTGGATGTGTTTGGGGAAATGATGGGCGTGGGGGGGGGGGGGGGGGGGGCTAGTTTGCCCTCCAATCCCTTTCGACTATTAAAAAGGCTTTAGCTCTTTGAATTTCCAATCGAATCAACCTTTTTTGAAGTTTCCGAAAACGACTACGCCTTCTATAAAACCTTACATACCCCCAGGGCTTAACTGAAAACCCTTGCCCTGAGGGTAGTGGGGAAATGTGCTCCTCAAAAACATATTTTTCTATATGCTTTTATGTCCCTCTTCCTTATGAAGTACCCTTCTCTAAAGGAAAAAAAATAATACATAGTACATTGCGCCAACATCGTTCTTATATGCCCTCAGTGCATAATTTAAAACCCTTGCCCCGAGGGTTTGTGGGGGAGTGTCCTCCTGAAAAACATATTTTCTATGAGGAAATTAACTACGCTGAACAAATAGCTATTTCAAAATTTTGATTGGAAGTGTTTGGGGAATGATGGGGGTGGGGGGGGGCTAGTTTCCCTCCAATCACTTTTCGACTATTAAAAAGGGCACTAGCCCTTTAAATTTCCAATCGAATGAGCCCTTTTTGAAGTTTCTACGACAACGCTTTCTAAAAAACCTTATATGCCCCCAGGGCATAACTTAAAACCCTTGCCCTGAGGGATGTTGGGAGTGTCCTCCTCAAAAACACATATTCTATGTGGAAATCAACTATGCTGAACAAAATGGCTATCTCAAAATTTTGATTGGATGTGTTTGGTGGAATGATGAGCGTGGGGGGGGGGGGGGGCTAGTTACCCTCCAATCACTTTCGACTATTAAAAAGGGCCCTAGGACTCTCGATTTCCATCAAAAGGAGCCCCTTTTGAAGTCTGTATGACGACCCCTTCCATATGAAGTGCCCTGCTCTAAAAGGAAAAAAATAATAAAGGGTATATTGTGCCAACATTGTTCCTATATGCCCTCAGGCATAACTTATAACCCTTGCCCTGAGGTTGTGGAGGAGTGTCCTCCTCAAAAAGATATATTTTCCCTCCAATCACTTTCGACTATTAAAAAGGGCCCTAGGACTCTCGATTTCCAATCGAAGGAGCCCCTTTTGAAGTCTCTATGACGACCCCTTCCATATGAAAGTGCCCTGCTCTAAAGGAAAAAATTAATAAAGGGTATATTGTGCCAACATTGTTCTTCATATGCCCTCAGGGCATAACTTATAAACACTTGCCCTGAGGGTTGTGGAGGAGTGTCCTCCTCAAAAAGATATTTTTCTATCTGAAAATCAACAACGCTGAACAAAATGACTATCTCAAAATTTTGATTGGATGTGTTTGGATGAATGATGGGCGTGGGGGAAAGGAGGCTAGTTGCCCTCCAATCCCTTTCGACTATTAAAAAGGGCACTAGCCACCCCAATTTCCAATCGAATGAGCCCTTTTCGAACTTTCTACGACAACTTCTTCGATACGAAAGTGCCTATCGAAGAAAAAAAAAACACATTGTGGCCCACATTGTTTATTTACTTAGGCAGCGCTAGTGCGCTGCCTATGAAAAGAAAGTATTAAAATTGGGTTGAATGGTTGAATTAAGTTACACGTCTGCTAAGGGCTAACATAAAAATTTATGTACAAATATTATATTTGCATAAACTTTAATAGGCAATTTTGTTTAGCAATTCATTTCTTTTGTGATTTTCCTTAGTTAGAAAAAATTTGTGAAGCTGCTACCCTATTCTTAAAAATACCAATGCTCAACGCATGTTACCCTCTGAGTTCAATTTTTTTTCTAATTAATAAAGAGAACCCTTGTGTGGTTTTGTTAATTTTTACACAGCGTATATATCCTTTTCAACACCTCGCTCTTTAAGCTAAAGTTTTTAGTACTTTAGAAAAAAGCTTCTTATTGTTCCAATTAAATGAACATAGTGTTCTAGAAGCCCTTCTTAAAGAATTGGGAGAAAATTAAAACTTCAGCGTAAAGATCAAAGTGTTGAGGATGGGGAAACCACCTTCATATACGTAATAATTTCTGTTTGTTTCAAGTTCTAATGTTGCTCCTTACTTCAAGTTGAAAACTTATTTTTAAACTTAATTTCATATCGTTTTTTTAAAATAGTCCCAGGAATTCTGGCACAAACCTCCACGGATATGCGATCTAGACAATTAAATTCCGATAAGATTTACCCAGGCAATTACCTTAGCAACTGTTAAGGGCATTGACCCTTAACAATGCGTAAATTGTGACGAAAAAAGAAAAAACAAGAAATATAAAAACAATTTTTATAGGAATTCTGGAAAATTCTCCGAGTGTATAATTTTTTCTGTGACAGGTTCACCCCTGGAACTAATATCTCCCCATGGAGTTCCCCGTGAAAAAAAAAACAGCAGAAAATTCGTCTTCCCACCCTTAAATGTATGCATATTCCTCAACAAACAAACACTATGCGTAAACAATGGACAACTTTTATAACTTAAAGATCATTCCGCCGGACTGCGGGGGGGGGGGGGGGGGGTCAGGTTATATCAAAAGCCATAGTTATTGGGCCTTTCACTATGATGAACAAAATGGATATCTCAAAATTTTTTTATATTACGATTTCGGGGGAAAAGGGGTAGGTCGGGACTTAGATGTCCCTCCAATCTTTTGGTCACTTAAAAAGGCACTAGAACTTTTTAATTTCCGTTTGAATGAGACCTCATATTATAATTGTAAAATCATGTGACCAGAGACAACTTTTCCGTCTATAATATAGAAAATCGATCTTTTTCTTTAAGAAAATTACATCTCATTTCATTATTTGCCAGAAAGTCACTTTGCATTTACTGACGATGACGAGAACTTTTTCAAACGATCTCGTTAGTTTGCTATGGGGTAAACTTAAAGACTTTAGTAAAAAGAGCGAGGTTGAGGAGGGGGCACATGAAATAATTTCTATATGTACTCTAGGACCACTGAGTCAATAAGATAAACTCTGAGAATGAAAATACAACAAATAAACACGCATTCATGATCTTTCTTCTGGAAAAAAGATACAAATTCCACATTTTTGCAGACAGAAGCTTGAAACCTCAACAATAAGGGTTCTATGATACACTGAATCTGATGGTGTGATTTTCCTTAAGATACTCTGACTTTTAGGGTAAGTTTTTCCTTTTTTTCGAAAATCAACAATTTCTACAGAAAATTTTCATAACCTTTGTTGGGTTAGATTAAACTTAATGAACATTATATATTTGAAATCATCATTAAATCCGATTCTTTATATGTATCTATTGGTATCAAAATTCTATTTTTTTTATTTTCTTTTACTATTGACCCAGGTTGCTCTTTACTTACAGTTCGTTACCCCGACTGTTTTGGTAATAAGACCTACCAAACTACTTTCAAGTGAAAATTAAAAATTTTCATGAAAGACTACTAAAACGGTTTGGCAAATACCTGAACATTGGAATAAGATAAAACAAAAGTTCCATCTAAGATTAAGTCCCCTTTGTCCCTATAAATATTAGCCAATACATTTTCAATCAACAAAAAAAAAAACAATGTTTCAGATATACCTTCATTGTTAGAATATTTGAATTTCTGGGTGTCGTATTCAAATTTACATAGTCCTGATATGCTAGGTAAATTGACCAAAGGAACATCTTCATGTTTTGGTGACAAAAGATGGTTTGGAAAATGAAAGGGCTTCTCGCTGTTACCTAGTAAAGCATCTTCAACTTCTAAAACAAAATTTAAATTAAACAAACATAGAAAAATTTAACAGTAAAGCTTACAAAGCAAATCTGACAGCCTTTTCTTTTTAGTTACGTGTAAACATGTAAATATACAGAAATTATATGTATAACATAAAATTATATGTATATTCAGGCTTTTATCAAAATTCGTTTTCAAAAAATCCATTTTTTATAAAGCAAAAGAAAACCAGAAACATTCAACGCAATTCACAAACATGAGAAACGAATTGAAACCTAAAATTCATAACATAGAACAAGTTAGGCTATTGGATTAAATTGACCAGAAATCATACAACAAAAACTCCAGTGATAACATAGCCCCCCCCCCCCAAGAACCTAGTGACAAGTATTGTAAGTTATGCCCCCAGGGAATATAAGGTTTTTGTATGGAAGGGATGGTAGCATAAAACTTCAGAGGGTCTCATTCAAAGTAACCAGAATTTCTAGTTCCCTTTTTAAGAGTCAAAAGTAAACCTGAACGGCAACTAGACCCCCCCCCTCCGCCAACCAACCGTTGTTTCCCTAAATGCTTCCATCAAATATTTGAGATTTCCATTTTGCTCAAAATAGACTAAAGAAGTTAAGACTAGAGAAATCCCTAGAGAAAGGGATAGAGAAATCCCAAATAGACAAAATATAGTGAAAAACTCCGGGGTTTACACAGTCCCCCGGAACCCAGGGGCATATAAGGTTTTTATGGAAGGAACGATCGTATAACTTCGTCGGGGGCTCATTCTACTGGAAATCAAAAGTTCTAGTTCCCTTTTTTTAAGAATCAAAAGGGACCGGAGGGCCTTCTTTTATCTTAAATACATCTGATCGAGTTTTTTTTTGAGATAGCCATTTTGTCAAAAAAAAAGTCCAAAGATCGCTAAAAAACTCCAGGGTCAAAACAAACCCCAGAGCCCTGGGGCAAATATTGTATATTGTGTTCAAGGGACATATAAGGTTCTTATGCAAGGGTTTTTGAAAATATTTCAAGATCAGATAAGCCAAACCTCCACTCCCACTTAAAAAACTTATGAACAATATTTTATTCCAAAACTCAAGCGAGCTGACCCCTGCCCTTCTCTGCATGGCCCTCCCCCCTCCCCCCCAAAAAACTTCTTAACTATATTTTATTCCAAAAATTATGGCAACTCACCATTGGCCCTCCATGGCCGACCCTCGCCCCCCCCCCCAAAAAAAAAAACCGACTTTTTGACAATATTTCATTCCAAGACTAATGGAATTTGACCTCTGGTCCTCCATAGCCCAATACCCCTCCCTCCCCCAAAAATTAATAATAATAAATCATGGGAACTGACCCCTGGCCCTCCTTCCCTCTGGTAAATTTATTCTAGTCAACTGAATAAAAAAAAAAAAAATAACATTTTACAGAGAGCAAGAGAAATACTTTATTAACAAAATTAATGCTTACATCATCTTTCAACAATCATTCGGGAAACCCATTGGGTTGTACATGATGGTTGTTTCCATCCTTAAAAATCTACTAATATATATTCACACTTCACTCATAAATCAAAAATCGCAAAAAAAAAAAAAAAATCATAACAACTTCCCAGAAGCTAGCGTTTTCAACTAACTCTTGAACCGGCTAAACTTAACTGGGCCACCTTTATACCGTCCAGGAGAGAATTCCACAGCTATAGTCCAGCAAAACGCAGAAATTAAGATTCTCGTTGAGTACTCCGAATCTCAGACACTATCCCTGAAGAACATCTAGTTTCATAACATGAAAAACGAGTTAGACTTAAAATTTTCTCAAAAGTACTCTAAAATTTGGACTCTTTTTAAAACTTGAAACAAAAGAACTAGTCCACAGCAAACCACCATTTGACATATACGGATTGATAAGAGAATGATAGAGGATCATTATAATTTTTGGTAGAAGCTTATTTCTTAGCCTTCTTATAAGACCCAATCCTCTTGCCACTTTTGCTGATATTGCGTCACAGTGTAGTTTCCAACTCAAATTGTAATCAAGATAAAAACAAAATATTTAAAACTAAAAGCTTGATTTGAGAATACACCATTCAGACAAATTTTATCATTTAAAATAATGGGAGTGCCAATTCTACAAAAAATCATGACAGATAGACAGCTAAATCTCACAAACTTGCCCAGTTCATTTAGGGCCTTATTAGCCTTTTCAATCAAAATTTTTTCGCTAAATGATGTTACTGTAAACACAGTATCATCAAAACTTAACTACAGCTAAACAGTCACAAAAATAGACAATTAAAGGTAAAAAAAATACCAATCAATACGGGTTTTCTGCATTAGTTCCCATAACATAATATACAAAATATAGTCTCCCACAGTTTAGCAGCTGAATTCAACTAACTTTATTTATCTCTTACATATATTATGATTAGAAATTCCCATCTGAAACCCCATAAATACACCACCTTTGATAGAAATATTTTATGCATCATATCTGCACAGAGAAGATTTGCAGAACATTTCTCAACCAGATGATTTAACTGTCTGGCCAAAGTTAAAAATTAATGCTAATAAATTTAATTTAAATGTGATTTGCATCACAAAGAAGTCACTTTATCACCACTCAGCTCCTAATTGTTAGATTCAAGTACTATGCAGTAATTTTTTTCTTAAGACCACTTAATGAGCAAGAAGGAAAAAAAGTAATTGTTTTCTAGAACAAAGTAGCTTTTTCTTTTATGCTCACTTAAAAATTAACTGTACAACTTACCGTTTTTAATAAAAGAATCCTCAGAAACTGTGATTTGGGATGGCCATTTTCAGAATTTGTGGCAAGTCCATTAAAGATCTTGGAATGGAGTTAGTGCAAACTATGAGAAGTAAAATACTATCATTGGAACTTGGATACAACACAGATTTTAGTCAGGAGAGTCCTAAAATACAAAATATATTAGGATTGATGACTAAAAATTAGTAAGATAATTAAAAAATACATTAGGATGATAATATAAGAATTAAACCAATATAAAATATATATTTTTTGGCTTTTTATTGAATTTTATAAATTTTTTTTTTCATTGGTTTTGTTGATGTTTCACGCTTTTTTTTTTTTTTAAAGATTATATATACCCCAGAAAATTCAGAAGAAGCCATAAGAGCCTTCAACTGTGCCTTGCATGCATTCGTTTTCTATTATCATACTATGCTCCAGACTAATTAAACATTGCATATTGCAACTGAAAATAGACCCCAAAACCACGGCGACATAAAATTCAGTGGCGGCGGACACAATTCTGCCACCACCGAAAAAAAACTATCGGCAACGCGACGTCAATTTGTTGGCGTTTTATCTATTTTTAGAAATTTTTCGGCTAATTTTACAAAGTTTTGAAAGCTAAATTGGTATCAATTCTGACCAGAAGGAGCCATTAGAACCTTCAACTGTGCCTCGAACGCATTCGTCTTCTACTATCACACTATGCTCCAGACTAAATAAACATTGCATATTGCAACTGAAAACAAACCCAAAAACCGCGCCAACATAAAATTCAGCGGCGGCGGACACAATTCTGCCACCACCGAAAAATTACCGGCGACACGCCGTCATTTTTCGGCGTTTCCTCTGTTTTTTAGAAATTTTTCAGCTACTTTTAAAAAGTTTTGAAAACTAAATTGGTATCAATTCTGATCAGAATTTGGTCCAGGATTCACTTTTAGCTTCATTACCATGACCAAACCTTGGACAAAATAAGGACAAGATATAAATCTTAACTTTTCACATACATTTTTTTTAACCCATATGAATGATAGCAAGAGCTTAAACTGCCTAATATTTGAATTAATCCGACAAAAATAAATTATTTAAAATGTAGTTTAAATTAAGCTCTAAAGCTGGAATTAAACAAATGTATTTGCACCTTAAATCCATGGCTAATTTATGAATCCTCAATGGAATCTGAAGTTTATGTCTTACTTCATGTCTATTATTTCTTGTCTTCACCTCTATCATGTCTATTACTTCAAGCTATTATTTCTCATTGCCTTAAGATTGAATCCTCTCACTTAAGAGCAATATAGCCTAATAAAGGTTTTAAGATTAAACGTTTCACCAGACTTCCTTTGAGAATGAAAGAGATTATTTATTCTCCTTCCCATTTTGGCAATTAAGGTACCATGGTTGTGGAAGTACTTGGACAAGGTGGGTAAGCATATCAAACAATCAAAGCTTTACTTTAGCAACTAGGATTTAATATGATTTTTTTTTTTTTTTTTTACATAGCCAATTTTGAGAAAACTTAGCATGTTGTTCTTTAAGAACTGTTCATTCCAAGGTGTTAGAAGAAAAAGAGGCAGCATTTTGCAAAGAAAAGCTTATATATAAAAAAAGGCAACATCTTATAAAGAAGAGCATGATATATTTTGAAATTTTTAATTCTAGCATTAAATTTTAGAGTTTAATTAGATTAAGTATTAAATTCCCCATTTTGTCAATTCCCTGGCAGTTTAAGGAGCCAGAATAAAAAATTTCAGAACACAGCTAGAAATAAACTCCATCACTTTCCTTTAAAGCTTTGACAAACATGTAGTTATCATGTATAAAAATAAGCTTTTTTACATGGTGTGGGACCAACATAGAACATAGCAGCAACAATTAGTTTTGCACTCTTGAAAACCCTTTCTGCTACAGCACTTGTTACCACCAATGATAGAAATTTTTCTTGCCAAAGCTGCAATCCATGGCAGCTGAGTAAAATATCCTTTCCAGGAGGGAGTGGTTGTATTGATTGCATCTAGGGCAGGATCTTTTGATTTCCTAGTATGGGCTGACAAGCCCCAATTAAAATCTATTTGACGCCAAACTACATCATCATTTTTATCCTGTATTGCATTGTTGTTCTGACACATTATTTGCTCAAGCAGTCTCGTTTTTATCATATATGATCATGAAAAGATTTAGAGTTGCTGCTCTTCTGAGAAAACCCACAAGCCACATTCACACAACTAATTGGGGTAGCTAATCCAAAGACAGCACCAGAGATTACAGCCTCCTCTTTGGGCTTTTTTGAGGGCCCTCTCCTCTTTGTACAAAAGAATTTCTACTGCACTAAAATATTCACCACAAGTTGAATTGGAAACAAACTCTGCAGCATCCTCAGGGCCCTAATACATGGCTTGGAGAACACAATCCATGATAACTCTTCTTTTCTAAAGCCAGAATACTGAAGTTTACTAGGTAAAATGACAAGAACTACGAAAGCCACAAAGACGTCTCTGCAAAAAGATCTAGATCTTGCAAAGCTCAAGCTAAATCTATAAAGTCATTCATTGCACCATCTTTAAGACCCTATTCTGTGGAATATATGTATTTAAAACTGATATTCACAAGTCTTTGGTCAGTTTACCAGTAAATTGTAACAGCATTACCAACTTTGTCAAAGGTGAAAGGAAGTTTTGGCAAACTGAAACTGGTCATGACATGTTTTATGTACAACAATGGATGATGACTGTTTTGATCACCTTGTCATGATGTGTTTTGAAGTGTCAAACCAACATGTTTGACTTTTTAATTGAAGTATTGTAGTAGCAATCCCTCATTCTGTTTGATCTGTATATTTATTTATTTATTAATACCAAGATACAGTAAGCTTTAAGAAGCTTGTCGCACAAAACAATTATAAAAAAGTCTATAACAATGTCAACAATGTCAATGTCAATGTCAACTGAAAACATTGGAAACAATATTACTGAAACATCCAATAACATACCAACTTAACTGAAACATATCTGTTAATAATTGAAACCTACCAAAAAGTAATCCTACAAAATAACTGTAACACTGTCGCAAATCAGGTAATACAAAAGTAAAAATAATTTCAAAATGGATTGTGATAGGACCTAGTATAGAAATCTCTAGAGGCTAGACTACTTTTGAAAGACTGGACCGTGGCAAGTATTTCTGATGGAAGTGAATTCCAAGTCTTCCACACTCAACTAGTCAAAGAGTTTTGGCCTAATATTTTCTGTGAACATGGTGGGTAAATTTTGTGTTGGTGTTGACGGGTACTACTGTATTCTGTAAAAGTGAGTTGGGGTGATATTATCAATATTCCTAACAATGCGAAATGTATTTATTACGTCGGCTCTATCACGTCTGAAGTGGAGAGAAGGCAACTGTAGTCTTTCCATTCTCTGGTGGTAAGGTAGATGACTCAGGTATGGTATGAGTTTGGTGGCCCAACGTTGCACTCCCTCAACCCTCTCTATATCTCTCTTATTAAGGGGATACCATACTGATGAGCAATACTCAAGTACTGGACGTACAGTGGATACATAAAGTGAGATTAAACTTAGAAAAAGTACGCCTTAGACGTAATAATTGGTAATTAGCCTTATGGGTGATGTCTGATACATGTTTATTAAATTTGAGACTTGAATCAAAACAAATCCCAAGGTCACAAACATATTCTAAACTTGAAATTAATTTACCAACAACAAAGTAATGGTAATGTTGAGGGAGTCTACGCAAATAATGCACAGCATCGCACATGGTTTCATTAATGAACATAGAGTTTGCAGTACAACCACTGGCCCAGAGCAACCAAATCTCTTGAAGTAAAGAAATCTCATGTTCACTCATGACTGGCCTGTAGATTTTTACATCATCTGCAAACATTTTTATGGTCAAATTCTAAACAACGCCTGGCAAATCATTGATAAAAAGGCAGAAGAGTACTGGCCCAAGACAACTGCCTTGTGGAACTCCACTTATGACAGACATAGGTAATGACAAAGCATAACCTACTGCAACTTCTTGGGTTCTATTTGTAAGATAATCTGTTATCCATGCTTTAGTTTGTGGGCCTATACCATAGGGTAAAGGCACCGATGATTCGACAGAGCAATTTCAGAACCACTGTCGAAAATTTCCTTCAAACGAGATAGCTCTGCTTAGCCGTGACTTAGAGCACCATCTCTTGGAGCCGTCGTTATATTTCGACGGTGTGAAATGTGGACACTATATCCGGTACACCCAGATAAGAAAAGAACATTCAATTCGGTCAGTTTCCTGTTTTTGACACAAAAGGAGCTCCCAACAATTTTTCAGGTATGTAATGTTCAAACTGTCATTACTTGGTTATTTATTGTAAGAAAAGTTGGGGTAAGTGCCACTGTGTCAAGATACATCTGATCTTCTCTGAAATGTAGCCACATTAGCTTTTTCTTGATAAAAATATTAAATGAAAATGGCGACGAAAATTGCATTGTTGAAACTAGGTTCCAAGTGTCGAAAATTCTTGTTCAATGTAGTGGAATACCAGGCGGACTAAAATATTCCTTCAGCCGCATTCAAGCGTAAATATCGGCTTGTATCAAGGGATTTATTTCTTTGGCAAATATCTCGTAGTAACCTTGTTGAAATTTTGGACAGACAGCAACAGGCCCTGTCGAAATATAGGTGACTTTGTCAAAACTTCACTAAACATGTAAAACAGATGAGAAATTATAGGTGTCAAAATTCCAGGTTTCACTGACAAAACCATAGGCACCATAGCTGTCAAATTTACGGGTGCTTTCTGTGGCAACAAGAGATTTTGATGATTATTATTTCTAATAATATTTCAGATGAAAGAACATTTAAACAAAAGGTTTTTTTTTTAACTTTGAAGTTTTACTTACAGACACTGGATTTTCCCATCATCTGAGGAACTGCCACTTGGCCTCATACCATGCAGGAGCGTAAATTGCTATGGGGCAGGGGGGGGGGGGGGGGGGGGGGGGGCAGTTGCCCCCCCCCCCCCCCCCGACCTGATTTTGCACCCCCCCCCCCAGATTTTTTTAGATTATACCCTTATTTATCCTTCATCCGAATAAAAAATACAAATTTTATCAAATACAAAATCTTATACAAAAATGACGCGTAGGCCTATGTTTTGGACGAAACTAAGAATGTGCATATGAAAATAAAATCCACTAAATCAAATAAACTTCTTAGATTTCTTGAAATCCACTCCCCTTTTCCTAGACCCTATCCCTTCCAAAATGCTAGTGAAACAATTTTGTTACACTAAATTTGTTATACTAAATACTTAATAATGTATATTAAAATTTTTTGTACCAATTTTGTTATACCAAATACTACATACTTGAAACAATTTTGTTAGTTTTATTACTTCTACTTTTTGCATAGTCTTTTATACTTTTATACATTAAATGAAGTTGAAGAAAAACAAAGAAACATACACCAGGTTCCACCCACAAGCATTCCCAAAGTATTTAGACGCGTGTCGAATTGGGTTCCGACTGGTGTCAAAAACAGGTAACTTTTTTTGTTGTGTCGAATTTGTAGGTGAAAATGCTCTAATTTCAGAAAATTGGAGTTTTGTACCCTTTCCAGACAAAACTTCAAACTTCTCATCAAAAAGTTAGATTCCTAGATGTTTTTTCCTACATACTGAAACCCTTTTCAAAACGAGTCTTTAAATTAAGACTTCCAGAGTAGAAAAACTGTTTTTTTTTACAAAAACTGTCAAATCATCAGTACCTTTACCCTATATTTGACATTTGTTTATCAGAAATGGAATGGAAATTTTCTCAAATGCTTTGGAAAAGTCAATATAAATACAATCAAACAAAATACCATTATCAGCCATCAATTGAAAATCACAAATCACCTCAAGAAGTTGCATGTTACAAGATTGTTGTTTACAGAAACCATGCTGAGCAGAATGCCATAAATTGTTTTCCTCAAAATGTCCTTGGATTCTACTCACCACAATTTTCTCCATTATATGGCAAAAGATTGATGTATTTGAAATTGGTCTGTAATTATTGAAATGGGATTTTGAACCATTCTTGTACAATTGCCTAATGATAGTTCTTTTCCAAGCTGAAGGACATTCACCAGATGAGAGACAAAGATTAAAGAGATATGTGGGTGGTCCAGCAAGCACTGATGCAAGTTCACATAACATCACATTAGAAAATCCATCAATATCTGGTGCCTTTCCTGGATCAAGATTTCAGAGTGTCAGATAAACCTGCTGGACTGTAAACTCTGAATCAAGAAATTCTTTTGTTAAATCTGGAGGAATAAACTGAGTGTGTTTTGGTGTGTGTTTGAGTAAAAATTGAACCAAATACCTTATTGAAAAGTTGTGATTTTGCAAAATCATCATCTATATGTAAAAAAGTTTTGGGATCTATAAAGGAAGTGGATGATGGGGATTGTGAAACTTGATTCCTTCTCACATATTTCCAAAATCTTTTTGGGTAACTTTGGACTGATGCTATAACATTTGTCTCCACCTCTTGATGATTTAAACAAAAGAATTTAGTTGCTCTATTTCTAGCTCTTTTATAATTTGACCAAGAATCTAAGGTTTTAAATCTTAAATGATCATGCCACCTATCACCTTCTTCTTTTAGCATTTGTACAATATACCAAGGAAGGATCTGTCTATTTTCGAAAAACTGTCTACAAATATATATTGGTACATATTGATCCTTACCTTCTATAAGGGCCTGCTTAATAAAATCAAAAGATGCATCAACAGTAGCATTACATTGCTGCAACTCCTCTTGTATAGAAAGAGATGAAATATAATCTGAAAATGCAATGTAATTTCCTCTATCATAATCATATTGGGGAGAATGATTTAGAATATCATAACAACCTACCACACAATTTAGTGATATCACCAATACCAAGTGATCACTTTTTCCTAGTGGTGGCAAAAACTCAACACTAGCAACATCATCTGGTGATATTGTAATTACAAGGTCTAAAACTGAAGGGGTTGATTAACACACAAACAAGTAGGGTTTTGAATGTGCTGATACAAATAATGTTCTTGTAAAGTTTCTAGAAATGATTTTCAAATGACTCATCAGGAAGTTGTGTTGTACCCAATGTCCAATCAATAGAAGGTAGGTTAAAGTCACCAACTACTAGAAACTTAGAACTAGATAAAGAGCAAGTGGATAAATACTGCAATATATTTTTCTATTATTAAATGAAGATGATTCACAAACACTAGGACTACAATAAATGGCTACAACTCTAAAAGCAATTGAAGACCCAGGTAATTTCACATCAATTACTAAGGATTCACTTATAATTGAAGAAATTGGGTCATTAACTTCAATATACTTTAATGAGGTATGAACATAAATGAAAATTCCATGCTTATAATTAGTATTTATAATGAGATTATAATCAGGCACTTGCTGGAAAAATACATCTGGGTGCTGACAATTCTTGGGTAGTGATTCTGTAATAACAATAACATGGGGTTTGCGGGTTGATATTAGGGCATGAAATTCATCAATTTTTGTAGATAAACAGTCTGCATTTGTATAAAGAACAGATAAATTACTTTGCTTGTTAATACTATGTAGAGGCAGGGAAAAGGTTTTTTAAAGGGCCATTCTGTTGTTTGGGGTAATGTCAACCCATTTTAGCACGTTTTTTTGTCACTATACAACCATTTTTAATTCCTAAATTTTGCTCACCAGCAGCAGCTCTTTTCTTGATTTCTTCTACTAATTCTTTTTCTGTGTAGCCGGTCTTCTTTTGAGGTATCAGGATAGAAACGAATGTCTCCCTTTTTAATGTGGGACTGTGTTAGGATGTTAATTTAAGTTTTAAAGGAACTGACTGAGAACGGTAAGGGATCTGGTCAATTGGATGAGTTGGGAGCATTTGAGTTGGGGTTAGTCCTTGTCAGCCTTTGCAAATTGGTCACTGCACCTACATCAATTTGAAACATATTTTTAAGAAAATTTTGTAAGAACTGTAAGTCATGGTTTGGGGTGGAACACCATATGCAACTAAATTCATATGTCTTTTCAGTCTGTTATTTTCTTGTAGCACCATCTTTTGAACTTCAGTTTTCAGCTTAGCGTCAATGGTATGATTGACCATTTCCTCAACATTGGCCATGGACACCTTAGATGAGATAATATTTTCTAGACTCTGAACTCTAGCATTAATACCTTCAAGAGAGGTGCAAATTACATTTTGAAAACAAACATACATATCTTTCATTTCACTACAGTGCTCATTAAGAGCTGACTTTAGCAGCTGGGGAAGTTCTTGCTGGGCTGAACCTCTAACTTTACACATGGGGCATACCCAGGTGCTACCAAGTCAGTCATTCATTTTTACAAAGATATCATATTCAGAGGAGGACATTGATAGGCATTGTGCACACAACCATTGGTCACATTTATCACACTGTATAGCACAAGAACTGTTGTCAAGCAAACACCCAGCAACAGCACATTTATCAATACCTTTTTCAGGAGTAATTGGTTTCTGACGTTAGTTACTTTGTGGAAGGGGCATCACACTGGTAAATAGACTACAGAACTGGCTATAATTTCAAAACTTCCAATAGGTGTGCAGATTCTATAATCAATAATCAAGTATACTGAGGCTACCAAAACTACTAAGGTGAGAGGTAACACAACAAAGTAAAACATACACTTGTATAGTTAGTAATACTCCACTGTCACAACTGTAGGCTACTAGTAAACATAGCCAGCAATAAATGAGGAATAAAAATCCAAATAAGCTCACTCTATGGAAACTAATCAAAATGTAGGAGAAGAAAACAAACCTGGCCAATTATCATGTGGTAGGCTGTTATTTTTATGTATAGGCTATTTCTGTTTTTAACTGCTTTTCTTATTTATACAATATGATGATTGTGGTGCCACTATTGATCATATTGATATTGGTCGTATCGTATCGTATTGGTGGCGTATTGATCAAACGCTGATGAAAAGAAAGTAGCTGATAGATGGTAGGACTGTATACTAAATAAAGTACCCTGAAAAACTTGAGCAGCTATAATTCTCCTCTAACTTCCAACATCAATTGAAAATATTTATTTTAAGCTTCAAACTGTCCAAATTTAAGCTATAATCCTTAAGCCTGTCACTGGGAAATAACCACAATATATTTCAGACTTTTCTATAATCCCTTGTTGCTGTTGAGTTATATTATAATTGAAATTGTAAAGTTCTCACTTCTGAGTTCTGTTTGCATACAAATCATATTATCACTTTATTCCTCTTGTCTTACTCCTTTCTCCACTAGATCACCAGCTAGTTGTATACATGCTTCTTACAAGAAACTGAACTAAGGGGCTAATCTTCTTCAGGATAAACAATTCTTTTGGCTGAACTGTGCTCTCAAGCTTCATATTTGAAGTGGACATTATGCTAATTATTAAAAATAATAATAAAAACACAATTGGTAAAAAGGACCAGCAAGTCAGTAAACCTCCACCTCCTCCAAACATCTAGGCTAGTAACTCCCCTGCAAGCCAGAGAATATTTGTCTGATTTTCAAAGAGGAGGGAAACACCCTCAAAAAGTCAAGGAATCTCAATGAAGATTGCACAATCAGGTTCAGTATATCAGAGAACTCTACTGTAGATGCTTCAAGCTCTTATCTACAAAATCTGGAATTTTGTGCTTATATCCCAGGAGAAAGG
The DNA here is from genome assembly GCA_027921565.1 of Artemia sinica. NCBI lineage: Eukaryota > Metazoa > Arthropoda > Branchiopoda > Anostraca > Artemiidae > Artemia > Artemia sinica. The sequence continues at coordinate 41,983 of JAPEVW010000354.1, forward strand.
TCATGGATGAATGTGTATTTGATTTTTTTTTTCTCCCAGAGGCAATTGTATGAAACCAATAGTTCTAAAAGATTAGAAGAGTACTCATTTGAATGAAAATTAAAAGTTCTACTTCTATTTTTAAATGACCAAAAAGATTGAAGGTTCCCATGGTCCCTGTGGCAAGACCCAAAATAGGCCATGGCTGTAAGTTATGCAATCTACCCTTTGTTTACTTATAATAGGGTAAGACACCAAGTAGTCGGACACTTTAATCACTTTGAAAACTTTTTGACATTTAAACTACTCTAATTACTGTATTATACCACCTAGAAACTTAATTTTTTTACAGTTAAAATTCTGTTTCTTTTGTGAACAAGTAGGTTACTAATTCAAATAGTTTCGCCTAGTACAGCGCTGCCTATTTTTGAAATACTAACAAGTGACAATTCCGCCTAAAGTCGGACATACAAACGGCTCATTGTAAATAGTTATGACGCAATATTGCCTATTCCCGACCAGCAATCTCCCTATTCACGGCCACCAGCAAAAAAACTGGTTTTCCCAGTCTTGTTTTCTATAGGCTGTAATCTCGGCCAAGCTAATTTCGAAATAGCTGCAGTTTGTAAATCACCATTTCGCAAATGAAAAATTAATTTTTAAAGGTTTATTACAAATTTGTATAACAAATTTGATTTTCAGAGAAGATAATAATTCAGATTGGAATTATTGAGGAAAAGTGATTATCCTTGTTATTCAATGTGAGCATGTGCCGATCAAGGATTTTTTTTTGGGGGGGGCGAAATAGGTGGATCCAATAAAAAAAATTAAGGGGCACAAAATAGGTTGATCTGATAAATTTGCATTAGGAGTAAGTTTAATTCACGCAAACTTGAGTTAATTAAGTAAATTACGCTCTTTAATGCTCTTTTTTATGCTCTTTAAGAATATAGCAATCATTTTTGTTGGAAATGAATTTTAGCCCCCACCCCTATATATACCAATTCAGGGTATATATTTGCACATTAGGGGGGTGGGGGTAATTTTATTTCTGTGTAAATGAGAGGTTAGTTTCAACTTCCCCCCCCACCCCCCTAATTTGCAAATATATACCCTGAATTGGTATATATAGGGGTGGGGGCTAAAATTCATTTCCAACAAAAATGGGTAAATATATACCAAATCATATTATTGAGTTAGGAATAAAGTGAATAAACCATTCGACGACTTTTTTTATGCTGATTACAAATATAATAATCATTTCTATCGGAAATGAATTTCAGCCCCCCCCCCCCTATATATGCCAATTCAGGGTATACATTTCTACATAAGGGGGGGGGGGCAAATTTTGTTTCTGATGTAAATCGGAGGTAAGTTTAAACGTAAGTTTAAGATAAATATTCAGATTGAAATTATTGAGAAAAGTGATTTTCCTTGTTATTCAATCAGGACAGGTGCGGATCAAGGATTTTGTATTTTTTTTGGGGAGGGGGGGGAATAGGTGGATCCAATAAAAATTAAGGGGTGCAAAATAGGTTGATCCGATAAACTTGCGTCAGGAGTAAGTTTAATTAACGCAAACTTGAGTAAATTAAGTAAATTACACTACTTTAGGCTAAACTAGGGGGGCGTGCGCCCCTTCGTCCCCTCCCCGCTGGATCTGCCGCTGAATGAGGGGAACTGGTATTCCCCTGTACAATGTTTTCAACTATGCAAGATTCCAATGGTACACTTTTCATATTGATCTGACACTATTTTAGATGTGTTTTAGGCTTTTTTTAGAAATCACCATAAACTTCTTTTTGGAATAAACTTTTACTTTTAAAACGAACCAAAATAATAGTTACCATTCCTGAATCAATGTCCCATGGCAACTTTTTCTTAATAGTAATTTTTTTCAAAATTTTATCCTTTGAAACGAGGCGGGATTTCTTAATTGCTTTTGACAGCTGTTTTTGTTTGAGAAGTCGCATATTGATTCCTTTTTTTTTTTCTTTATTTTTGCCGTGTATCAAAAATGGAAGGTTGTATCAAACAGAAATCAAGTTTGGTTCATGCTAATGAAATAAAATAGGATGAATATGCAATAATTTGTAAACAAATTTGGGCTATATATTTCGGCTCAACGGAATTGTTGTTGTCATTTTAATGACAAAAAATATCATTTTAATAGCGGGGAACTTGATTTTAATAACCGAGTAATGGAAAATTTTCTGCGGGAGCAAATTTGTACTAGGGGCCGGTTTTTTGTGGGGAAACTTCCATAAGGGATGGAATTTCTGTTTTTTCTGGGGGGAGGTGGGTTAAACAAAAAAACATAATTGGGTACTTACGCATTATGCGGGCACCGCATAATTTACAAGTCTGACCATTATTTTTTTTTTTTTTGGGGTGTTAGGGGTCAAACCCCTAACCCCCCCCCCTGGGTACTACCTTGGTCAAGGGAACAAATTTGCTATTGTACGAGGAAACCAGTCACGAAACCTGTCAAATAGGCTATTTGCAAGAGATCGCTATAGATAAATGACTGCAAAGCCATGGTTTCTCAATTAGTGTCAATATTTACACGATTGATTTTTGTGGCTTAGGGGGGGAAAAGGTACCTAGGTTAGGTTTGGTTACGTATTCAATATATGGTATGATTCCCTCCCCCCCCTAATGTGCAAATATATAGCCCAAATTTTTTTCTAAATTATTATAAATTCATCCTATTTTATTTTACATTCGTCCTATATAATTTGGGCGGGGGCTTTCCCCCTAGATTTGTCACTCCGTTTTGCAAAACCCATAAGCTAACGGATAACAGCTAATGGTGGCGGATCCGGGGAGTGGTGAGGGGGGCGCGTGCCCCCTAGCGAAGTCTAAGCATATCATATTCTTGATGCGCTACTTGAACGTCAAGTAAAGTGTATTCTTAAGAAAATTTATTTAAAAAAACAAAGTTTTTCCGAAGGAAGTAAAGAGCAAAGTTGAAACTTAAAACGAACAAAAATTATTACTTTTACAGCCTATCTAACATATATCAATAAAACTAGTACAAATAAACCAACTAATTGTGTTTCTCTATGCTTTTAGGATTATAAAAAACTAGCGCTTTACTGAAAACACAAAAGTCAAGTATAAAAAACAGGATTATTGATTTAAGAATCAAAAGTGAGCATGTAGCCTAACAACACTAAAACAAATCGAAAAGGCATTTCATAGTCTTACACCAGTCCTAATACTATCAAGATGGCTTTACTTCAACTTGTTTACAGACTAATTGTATGTCCTTTTCAGAACCAAAACGAGAGCCAGTCATTGAACTCAGCCATTGTGCAGAAGTAATACCAAATTAAATGTAAAAAAAAATAAAGCAAAATCCTAATCTGGATTGTTACTTTATCTTAAAAGGGATTGATCCGAAAAGGATTGATAATATTTGTATTCTGTAAAACGCGTCCTTAATTGGTTTGCTTTTACTGTACCAAAACTCCAATATTATTTTGCTTTTTTCAGTAAAGCGCTAGTTTTGTATAATCCTAAAAGTATAGGGAAACATAATTAGTTGGCTTATTTGTACTAGTTTTATTGATATATGTTAGATAATCTGTGAAGTACTAATTTGTGTTCGTTTTAAGTTTCAACTTCGCTCTTTACTTCCCTCGGAAAAACTTCGTTTTTTTTAAATTAATCAGGGAAAACAGCATGTCCATTTTGAACTCCAATGCCACTTCTGAACCCAAACCGATTGTCGCTGCGGGAACAGAACCCTTTCAAGAAGTTTACTAATTATCGAACAAACAGTAATTGTGTACGTAGCTCTAGTTTGTAGCCGTGTTTGGTGGCCGAGTTTCGATGAAGATGTTGAAAGGTGTATAGTTATTTCGCGCCTTTCAAAAGAAAGTAGTGGTATCAACTCACGAAAATGTAGGTCAAAGTCACGAAAACTTTAATAAAAATACCAAGAAAATACTATTCTCATTGAAAATGCCAAATTAAGAATTTTTCAAAGTCTGCGCGGGGAGAGTGGTGGCAAAAAATATTAGAAAGGGGAATGCTTGGGGGGAAAATATTTTTGAAATCTAGGGGCACAAAAAGTTTTTTTTTTAGTTTTCTTGATGAAAATCTAAAAAAAAAAAGCCATTCCTAAATGAAAGTACCAAAAAGGATGTTTTTCCAAACATAGGAGGGTGGCAAAAAAACCCTAAAGAAGCAAATACCCCTGCTCCCCAATTGACGGCACTACACATAGAATATACACGTATAAATTTTTCTGGTCCTTTTATATCTTCAAAATTCTTATAAAACAAAAAATTGCGAAGAAAAAAAGAATGTTTTGTTTGTCTTCGCGGTTTTTTGTTTTATCATGATTAGCCAGTGTGGTCTCAGAAATTATTTACAAAATTCTTATTTTACATTGTCGTGTACAAGGAAGAAAAAAGAGATAAGGTTGTTTTATTTGATGTTTTCCAGATTTTTTTTTATTTGTGAATATTTCATTTGTGTATTTCACTAGTTCAAAATTTCAATTTGAATTAGTTCATTAAGAAATACAGTGAACAAGCTATGCCAAAAGATGAACAAGATACGTCATTTCAGAACAGACTGATTAGTTGTTATTTCCAGCTTATCTATTTTTGTTCATTGCATGCCTTGAGCTTGATAACAATTAAATAAAAACAAGTTATTTTTCAAGATGAAAGTAAGAGTGACATTAAAAATTTAAACGAAAAGAAACTATTGCATATATGAGGGGGGAGGGGTATTCCGTGGGGAGTATTTTCGGCAGAGGAGCATTTTCTGCGGGGTAAATTTTTGTGTGGATGGGGGGGAGATTTCCCGTTTTTTTTCTGTGGGAGGATTTTTTTAGGGGGGGGGGGGTAAACAACTAAGTCCTTAGAAGCAGCATGAAAAAACAATAATTTTTTCAAAATTCCAATTTTCAATTTTTCAAAGTTGTGTCAAAATTCCCTTTTTAATTTAAGTTTAAATTTATTTGTTTAGTTTAGTTCTTATTTGTTTTAAGTTTTAATACTACCCCGTACTTATAGATTGAATTTGTCTATTTAATTTACTTATCTAGAAACGCAAACAATATTTGTTTTTGTTTTTAAAATATTATAATGAATTTCTGAGATTAATGACTTAATAAAAAATTGCTACTGGTATTTACAGTTCACATGTGTTCACTATTTTTCTTTTTTTTTGAAAACAATTTTGAAGTTTTGGCCGCAATATCAGCAATAAGTGTTTTCAGCTATGGGTTCCAATCCCGGGCTGTGGCTCTGGATCTAAAACCTATTTTGTAAAAGGCTTGATTTACTACGCAGATACAAGCCCTACTTGAGCCTGAAAACGAAGCTTAAACCAATTTTGGCTCCCAAATTTTCGCAACGAAATTCCATTTTGTTTTTTCCCGAAAAAATCCACGAATCTTGAAGACTTTTCCCCGAAAACTCCCCGAATTTTTAAGACTTGTCCCCGAATTTAAATTTTCGAGAGTGTGGAAGCCCTGTATAGTATACCTGCATGATGCGTAAACACCAAATTTGTTTACCTACATTTTTTTTACATTTTCACAAGTCAGACAAACATTTCGTTTTTGGGAGGGGGGGGGTGTTCAAATCCCCCCCCCCTGGGTACAGCCTTGTCCAATAAAAAAAAAATTTGCTATTGTACAAGGAAACCAGTAACGAAAAACCTGTCAAATAGGCTATTTGCAAGAGACCGCTATAAAGCCTGTTTTTTCACTCATCAATGTGCTGAGTTCTTACATCTTTTGTCAGAAAACGCTTAAAAGTGAAATCTTTGAACGAAGATCCTACATCTTTGGTCGTTTTTGTGCAAACGTCTTTCATCATTCTGCTCTGATCGGCGGTCTGAGAACAATGATGAGTAGATCATCAAAGTTCTCTCATCATTGTTCTATATGGCAAAACAGTGGCGGTCTTCACACTTTTTGCTAACATCAGTGAGCTGTAAGATCTTATTTTTGGCTCACCGTACATGAATAATTAAAACGAAATTTGCATATTAATTTTACTTTTTTTGCTAAATGGCTTTCTCGAAATTTTGTTCTGACGTAACTTACGAATTAACTTGCGTAACGAACATCTATATTCGTATGTTTTATTACGTATATTAGGGAGTTTGCCCCCTAGTCGATACCTTGCTCTTTACGCTACAATTCGAGTTTTGTTCGAATCACAAACCCCTGAATCACAAAAGCCGGTTAATTAGAATAGATAGCTCTTTTGAAACTACTAAAAAAAGACTGGTGAAAAGGGCGAGGTATTGACTAGGGGGCGAACCCCCTCATATACGTAATAATTTCTGTTTGTTTTAAGTTTTAATGTTGTTCCTTACTTTAAGTTTGAAAAACTATTTTTTTTATTTAATTTCTGATCGTTTTTTAAATAATGCTGGAAAATCCGGCACTCCCTTCATAGAAATGTCCCTTCCCCCAAGGAAACATCGTTCTTGGAAGAATCCTCCCCCGTAACCCTTTCCTCCCCCCTCCATCAGAAAAGAATCCCTCCTAAAACGTCTTTATACTTCCCATTAACCAATACTATATGTAAACAATGGGCAAAGTTCCGCTCCTTCCAAAAGAAAGTAGTGGTATCAACTCACGAAAATGTAGGTCAAAGTCACGAAAACTTTTAATAAAAATACCAAGAAAATACTATTCTCATTGAAAATGCCAAATTAAGAATTTTTCAAAGTCTGCGCGGGGAGAATGGTGGCAAAAAATATTAGAAGGGGGAATGCTTGGGGGGAAAATATTTTTGAAATCTAGGGGCACAAGTTTTTTTTTTAGTTTTCTTGATGAAAATCTCAAGAAAAAGCCATTCCTAAATGAAAGTACCAAAAAGGATGTTTTTCCAAACATAGGAGGGGGGCAAAAAAAACGCTTAAAGAAGCAAATACCCCTGCTCCCCAATTGACAGTACTGCATATAGAATTTACACGTATAAATTTTTCTGGTCCTTTTATATCTTGAAAATTCTTATAAAACAAAAAATCGCGAAGAAAAAAAGAATGTTTTGTTTGTCTTCGCGGTTTTTTGTTTTATCATGATTAGCCAGTGTGTGGTCTCAGAAATTAATTACTAAATTCTTATTTTACATTGTCGTGTACAAGGAAGAAAAGAGATAAGGTTGTTTTATGATGTTTTCCAGATTTTTTTTTATTTGTGAATATTTCATATGTGTATTTCACCAGTTCAATATTTCAATTTGAATTAGTTCATTAAGAAATACACTGAACAAGCTATGCCAAAAGATGAACAAGATACGTCATATCAGTACAGACTGATTTGTTATTGCCAGCTTATCTATTTTTGTTCATTGCATGCCTTGAACTTGATAACAGTTAAATAAAAACAAGTTATTTTCCAAGATGAAAGTAGAGCGACATTAAAAAATTTATACGATCGATACGATCACCCCTGGGGAAAAAAAAAAAAACAAATAAACACGCATCCGTAATCTTTCTTCTGGCAAAAAATGCAAAATTCCACATTTTCGTAGATAGGAGCTTGAAACCTCTACAGCAGGGTTCTCTGATACGCTGAATATGATGGTGTGATTTTCATTAAGGTTCTATAATATTTAGGGGGTCTTTCCCCCCTTTTTTTGAAAATCAGCCAAATTTTCTCAGGTGCGTAACTTTTGATGGGAAGCACTAAACTTGATGAAAGTTATATATTTGAAATCAGCATTGAAATCTGATTCTTTTGATGTATCTATTGGTATCAAAAACCCGTTTTCTAGAGTTTCGGTTACCATTGAGCCGGGTTGCTCCTTACTTACAGTTCGTTACCATGAACTGTTTGATACAAGTCAAAAAGTAATCTCTACATTTGAAACAATCCAAGTTGGTCCAGCTAAATTCTGATCTTCCACCTAACTTAGGTATTTAGGCCTTCCATTTGGAAAGTCAATTAGATCCGCAAAACAGCTTACAATTGATTATTTCAAAGAAAAATTTACGAGATTATCGCCTGTCTTTAGCCTATGTCTTAGATGAATGATTTGCAGCCATTTATCTATAGCGGTCTCTTGCAAATTGCGTATTTGACAGGTTTTTCGTGACTGGTTTCCTTGTACAGTAGCAAATTTGTTCCCTTGGGCAAGGCAGTACCCAGAGGGGGGGGGGGGTTAGGGGTTTGAACCCCTAAACCCCCAGAAAAAAACAGAAATCCATCCTCTATGGAAGTTTCCCCAAAATAACCAGCCCCCTAGTACAAATTTGCTTCCAGTTTGAACCCCCCCCCCTATGCCCATCATTTCCCCAAACGCTTCGAGTCAAAATCAAGAGAGAGTTATTTTGTTTGACGTAGTTTAAAAGTTCAGAAAATATGTCATTGAGGATGAGAACCTCCTCATGGTCCGGAGGGCAAGGGTTGTAAGGTATCCCCCGAGGGCATATATGACACCGTCATTCAGCCAGGGGTGGGCAACCACCCCCTTGACCCCCCCCCCCCCCCATGGTTGAGAGTCGCCATGTCTTCTGATTCCATCAAAATCGCCTAGCCTAGGCTAATTGCAAAAGATTTGTTTGGTATAAATGCAAAAGATTATAATAGGCTAAACACAATATTTTATAGGTGTCCAAAATTTCAAAATCAAGATCAATATAGTTGTTTAATCTGTGACTATCAATTTTGAACTGAGTGAGTTCAAAATTGCTATCCCACACTTATCCAGAAAAAACCGTTGACTTAATTATAAATTCATATTACGGGAAGGAGTTCTGGGCAAGTGAAACAATTCTATCATTTCAGTGTTTGAAGTTCTCGAATGAAAAATGACAGTCGACTAAATTTTTAAAACCATCGGTGAAACAAGCCATTTTAGTCAGAGAGCAACAGTAAACATTTCTTATGGCCTAATTTCATCATGAATAAAATAGTAATAAATTAAGGGGAAAAGTTGAGGTTCGCCTATAATAGGCGAATAGGGGGGGGGGGGGATTACTGATACATCTGTATCAGTAATCTGTATGTTATTGTAAGTTAACAATTGTTAAAATTTAAGGTTTTTTTAAACAGTTCGTGGCAACGAACTGTAAGTAAGGAGCGACCTTGCTCAATAGTAACCAAAATTCTAAAAACCAGAATTTTGATACCCATAGATACATCAATAGAATCAGATTTTTATGCTGAATTCAAAAATATATAACTTTCATCAAGTTTAGTCCCCCCACCCATCAAAAATAACGTGCCTGAGAAAATTTGCCTTATATTCGAAAAAGGGGGAAACACCCCCAAAAAGTCATAGAACTGTAATGAAAATCACACCATCGGATTCAGCGTATCAGAAATACCTATTGCGGAAGTTTCAAGCTCCTATCTGCAAAAATGTGGAATTTTGTATTTTTGGTCAAACAGTTCGTGGTAAACTGTAAGTAAGGAGCGACCCGGCTCAATGGTAACCAAACTCTAGAAAATGGGTTTTTTGATACCAATAGATATATCAAAAGAATCAGATTTCAATGCTGATTTCAAATATATAACTTTCATCAAGTTTAGTGCTACCCATCAAAAGTTAAGCGCCTGAGAAAATTTGGCTGATTTTTCAAAAAAAGGGGGAAAGACCCCCTAAAAGTTATAGAACCTTAATGAAAATCACACCATCATATTCAGCGTATCAGAGAACCCTACTGTAGAGTTTTCAAGCTCCTATCCACAAAAATGTGGAATTTTACATTTTTTGCCAGAAAAAAGATCACGGATGCATGTTTTTTTTTTTTTTTCCTCAGGGTGATCGTATCGACCCAGTGGTCCTAGAATATCGTGGGAGGGCTCATTGGAACTGAAATTAAAAGTTCTAGTGCCCTTTTTAAGTGACCAAAAAAATGGAGGGCAACTAGGCCCCCTCCCACGCTTATTTTTTCCTAAAGTCACCCGATCAAAATTTTGAGATAGCCATTTTGTTCAGCATGGTGGAAAATATGATAAATATGTCTTTTAGGGTGACTTAATCCTCCGAAGTTCCCAGAGGGAGGGCTAAAAGTTATGAACTTTACCCAATGTTAACATATAGTATTGGTTATTGGGAAGTATACAGAAGTTTTCAGGAGGTTTTTTTTTCTGGTAGTGGGAGGGAAGGATGGGTCGGTGGTTATGTTGGAGAATCTGTTCATGATGGAAGTTTTCATGGGGGAAGGAAATTGCCATGAAGGGGGTGCCGGACTTGCCAGCATTATTTATTGGTTATTGGGAAGTATACAACCATTTTCAGGAAGGATTTTTTCTGGAGGGGGGGGGGCTAGAGGAGGGGATTACTCTGGAGAATATTTCCGTGGAGGATGTTTTCTTGGGGTAAAAGACATTTCTATGAAGGGGGCGCCGGATTTCCAAGCATTATTTAAAAAACGATCAGAAACTAAATAAAAAAAACAAGTTTTTTCAACTGAAATGTAAGAAGGAATATTAGAACTTAAAACGAACAGAAATTATAACGTATGTGAGGGGGTTCTCCCCAAGTCAATACCTCGCTCTTTACGCTACAGTTTTTTTTAGTGCTTTCAAAAGAGCTATCTATTCTAATTAAAAGGCCTTTGTGATTCAGGGGTTTGTGAATCAAATTTTTTTTTAACTTTAACGTAAAGAGCGTGGTATTGACTAAGGGAGAGAACCCCTTCATATACGTAATAAAAAAAAACAATAAAAAACAAGCGATACGGCTCAATAGTAATCAAAACTTTTAAAAACGGAATTTTGATGTCAATAAATGTATCAAAAGAATGTGTTTATAATGCTGATCCTAAATATATAAAATTTATTAAGTTTAGTATTACTCATCAAAGGCTACGAGCCTGAGAAAATTTACTCGATTTTTTTTAAAGAGGGGGAAACATCCCCTACAAGTGAAAGAATTTTAATGAAAATCACACCGTCAGATTCAGCGTATCAGAAAACCCTATTACATAGGTTTCAAGCTCATATCTGCAAAAATCTGCAACTTTGTATTTTTTGCCAGAAGAAAAATATACGAAATATAGAAGTTAGTTACGTAAGTTAATTTGTAAAGACATCCATTTAGCAAAAGAAAAGTAAAATTTTTATGCAAATAAAAGCTGCATTAACTAAAAAACGATCAGAAATTAAATAAAATTAAATAAGCGACTTTAAAACTTAAAACGAACAGAAAATTATTCCGTATATGAAAGGGGCTGTCCCCTCCTCAACGCCTCGCTCTTTACGCTAAAGTTTGACTCTGTCTCACAACTTTATTTTTAGTCAAACAATAAAAAACTTTAACGTAAAGAGCGAGGCGTTGAGGAGGGAACAGCCCCTTTCATATACGGAATAATTTCTGTTCGTTTTAAGTTTTAATGTCACTCCTTACTTTCAGTTTAAAAAACTTGGAATTTTTTTTTATTTAATCAGAAGAATGATCACAGATGTGTTTATTTATTTTTTTTTTTATTTCCCCAGGGGTGATCGTACCGATCCAGCAGTCCTAGAATATCGTACGAGGGCTCATTTGAACGGAAATTAAAAGTTCTAATGCCGTTTTTTAAGGGACCAAAAAATTGGGGGCAAACATGGCCCCCACCCACGCTAATTTTTTTCCCAAATTAACCCAATCAAAATTTTGAGATAGTCATTTTGTTCAGCATAGTCAAAAAATCTAATAAATATGTATTTGATGATGACTTAATACCCCACAGTTCTCGAGGGAAGGGCTGGAAGTTATGAACTTTGCCCATTGTTTACATATAATATTGGTTAATAGGAAGTATAAAGACGTTTTAGGAGGGATTCTTTTCTGATGGAGGGGGGAGGAAAGGGTTACGGGGAGGATTCTTCCAAGGAGGATGTTTCCTTGGGGGAAGGGACATTTCTATGAAGGGAGCGCCGGATTTCCCAGCATTATTTAAAAAACGATCAGAAATTAAATAAAAAAAATAGTTTTTTCAACTTAAAGTAAGGAACAACATTAAAACTTAAAACAAACAGAAATTATTACGTATATGAGGGGGTTCGCCCCCTCAAGTCAATACCTCGCCCTTTTCACTAGTCTTTTTTTAGTAGTTTCAAAAGAGCTATCTATTCTAATTAACCGGCTTTGTGATTCAGGGGTTTGTGATTCGAACAAAACTCGAATTGTAGCGTAAAGAGCAAGGTATCGACAAGGGGGCAAACTCCCTAATATACTAATAAAACATACGAATATAGATGTTCGTTTACGCAAGTTAATTCGTAAGTTACGTTAGAACAAAATTTCGAGAAAGCCATTTAGCAAAAAAAGTAAAATTAATATGCAAATTTCGTTTTAATTATTCATGTACGGTGAGCCAAAATAAGATCTTACAGCTCACTGATGTTAGCAAAAAGTGTGAAGACCGCCACTGTTTTGCCATATAGAACAATGATGAGAGAACTTTGATGATCTACTCATCATTGTTCTCAGACCGCTGATCAGAGCAGAATGATGAAAGACGTTTGCACAAAAACGACCAAAGATGTAGGATCTTCGTTCAAAGATTTCACTTTTAAGCGTTTTCTGACAAAAGATGTAAGAACTTAGCATATTGATGAGTGAAAAAACAGGTCTTATAGCGGTCTCTTGCAAATAGTCTATTTGACAGGTTTTTCGTTACTGGTTTCCTTGTACAATAGCAAATTTTTTTCCTTGGACAAGGCTGTACCCAGGGGGGGGGGGATTTGAACACCCCCCCCCCCTCCCAAAAACGAAATGTTTGTCTGACGTGTAAAAATGTAAAAAAAAATGTAGGTAAACAAATTTTGGTGTTTACGCATCATGCAGGTATACTATACAGGGCTTCCACTCTCGAAAATTTAAATTCGGAGACAAGTCTTAAAAATTCGGGGAGTTTTCGGGGAAAAGTCTTCAAGATTCGTGGATTTTTCGGGAAAAAAAACAAAATAGAATTTCGTTGCGAAAATTTGGGAGCCAAAATTGGTTTTAGCTTCGTTTTCAGGCTCAAGTAGGGCTTGTATCTGCGTAGTAAATCAAGCCTTTTACAAAATAGGTTTTAGATCCAGAGCCACAGCCCGGGATTGGAACCCATAGCTGAAAAACACTTATTGCTGATATTGCGGCAAAAAACTTCAAAATTGTTTTCAAAAAAAAAAGAAAGAAAAATAGTGAACACATGTGAACTGTAAATACCAGTAGCAATTTTTTATTAAGTCATTAATCTCAGAAATTCATTATAATATTTAAAAACAAAAAAAAATATTGTTTGCGGTTTCTAGATAAGTAAATTAAATAGACAAATTCAATCTATAAGTACGGGGTAGTATTTAAACTTAAAACAAATAAGAACTAAACTAAACAAATAAATTTAAACTTAAATTAAAAAGGGAATTTTGACAACTTTGAAAAATTGAAAATTGGAATTTGGAAATTTTGAAAAATTATTGGTTTTTCATGCTGCTTCTAAGGACTTAGTTGTTTACCCCCCCCCCCCCCATAAAAAAATCCTCCCACAGAAAAAAACGGGAAATCTCCCCCCCCCCCCACCCACACAAAAATTTACCCCGCAGAAAATGCTCCCTGCCGAAAATACTCCCCACGGAATACCCCTCCCCCCTCATATATGCAATAGTTTCTTTTCGTTTAAATTTTTAATGTCACTCTTTACTTTCATCTTGAAAAATAACTTGTTTTTATTTAATTGTTATCAAGCTCAAGGCATGCAATGAACAAAAATAGATAAGCTGGAAATAACAACTAATCAGTCTGTACTGAAATGACGTATCTTGTTCATCTTTTGGCATAGCTTGTTCACTGTGTTTCTTAATGAACTAATTCAAATTGAAATTTTGAACTAGTGAAATACACAAATGAAATATTCACAAATAAAAAAAAATCTGGAAAACATCAAATAAAACAACCTTATCTCTTTTCTTCCTTGTACACAACAATGTAAAATAAGAATTTTGTAAATAATTTCTGAGACCACACTGGCTAATCATGATAAAACAAAAAACCGCGAAGACAAACAAAACACATTCTTTTTTTCTTCGCAATTTTTTGTTTTATAAGAATTTTGAAGATATAAAAGGACCAGAAAAATTTATACGTGTATATTCTATGTGTAGTGCCGTCAATTGGGGAGCAGGGGTGTTTGCTTCATTAGGGTTTTTTTGCCACCCTCCTATGTTTGGAAAAACATCCTTTTTGGTACTTTCATTTAGGAATGGCTTTTTCTTGAGATTTTCATCAAGAAAACTAAAAAAAAACTTTTTGTGCCCCTAGATTTCAAAAATATTTTCCCCCCAAGCATTCCCCTTTCTAATATTTTTTGCCACCACTCTCCCCGCGCAGACTTTGAAAAATTCTTAATTTGGCATTTTCAATGAGAATAGTATTTTCTTGGTATTTTTATTAAAAGTTTTTGTGACTTTGACCTACATTTTCGTGAGTTGATACCACTACTTTCTTTGGAAAGGCGCGAAATAACTATACACCTTATAAACATCTTTCATCGAAACTCGGCCACCAAACACGGCTACGAACTAGAGCTACGTACACAATTACTGTTTGTTCGATAATTAGTAAACTTCTTGAAAGGGTTCTGTTCCCGCAGCGACAATCAGTTTGGGTTCAGAAGTGGCATTGGAGTTCAAAATGGACATGCTGTTTTCCCTGATTAATTTAAAAAAAACGAAGTTTTTCCGAGGGAAGTAAAGAGCGAAGTTGAAACTTAAAACAAACACAAATTAGTACTTCACAGATTATCTAACATATATCAATAAAACTAGTACAAATAAGCCAACTAATTATGTTTCCCTATACTTTTAGGATTATACAAAACTAGCGCTTTACTGAAAACGCAAAATAATATAGGAGTTTTGGTACAGTAAAAGCAAACCAATTAAGGACGCGTTTTACAGAATACAAATATTATCAATCCTTTTAAGATAAAGTAACAATCCAGATTAGGATTTTGCTTTATTTTTTTTACATTTAATTTGGTATTACTTCTGCACAATGGCTGAGTTCAATGACTGGCTCTCGTTTTGGTTCTGAAAAGGACATAAAATTAGTCTGTAAACAAGTTGAAGTAAAGCCATCTTGATAGTATTAGGACTGGTGTAAGACTATGAAATGCCTTTTCGATTTGTTTAGTGTTGTTAGGCTACATGCTCACTTTTGATTCTTAAATCAATAATCCTGTTTTTTATACTTGACTTTTGTGTTTTCAGTAAAGCGCTAGTTTTTTATAATCCTAAAAGCATAGAGAAACACAATTAGTTGGTTTATTTGTACTAGTTTTATTGATATATGTTAGATAGGCTGTAAAAGTAATAATTTTTGTTCGTTTTAAGTTTCAACTTTGCTCTTTAATTCCTTCGGAAAAACTGTTTTTTTTAAGTAAATTCTCTTAAGAATACACTACTTGACGTTCAAGTAGCGCATCAAGAATATGATAAGCTTAGACTTTGCTAGGGGGCACGCGCACCCCTCACCACTCCCCGGATCCGCCACCATTAGCTGTTATCCGTTAGCTTATGGGTTTTGCAAAACGGAGTGACAAATCTAGGGGAAAAGCCCCCCGCCCAAATTATATAGGACGAATGTAAAATAAAATAGGATGAATTTATAATAATTTAGAAAAAAATTTGGGCTATATATTTGCACATTAGGGGGGGGAGGGAATCATACCATATATTAAATACGTAACCAAACCTAACCTAGGTACCTTTTCCCCCCTTAAACCACAAAAATCAATCGTGTAAATATTGACACTCATTGAGAAATCACGGCTTTGCAGTCATTTATCTATAGTGATCTCTTGCAAATAGCCAATTTGACAGGTTTCGTGACTGGTTTTCCTTGTACAATAGCAAATTTGTTCCCTTGGCCAAGGTAGTACCCAGGGGGGGGGGGGGTAGGGGTTTGACCCCCTCCCCCCCCCCCCCCCAAAAAAAAAATAATGGTCAGACTTGTAAATTATGCGGTGCCCGCGCATAATGCGTAAGTACTCAATTATGTTTTTTTTTGTTTAACCCACCTCCCCCCAGAAAAACAGAAATTCCATCCCTTATGGAAGTTTCCCCCACAAAAAACCAGTCACCTAGTACAAATTTGCTCCCGCAGAAAATTTTCCATTACTCGGTTATTAAAATCAAGTTCCCTGCTATTAAAATGATATTTTTTGTCATTAAAATGACAACAACAATTCCGTTGAGCCAAAATATATAGCCCAAATTTGTTTACAAATTATTACATATTCATCCTATTTTATTTTATTTCATTAGCATGAACCAAACTTGATTTCTGTTTGATACAACCTTCCATTTTTGATACACGGCAAAAATAAAGAAAAAAAGGAATCAATATGCGACTTCTCAAACAAAAACAGCTGTCAAAAGCAATTAAGAAATCCTGCCTTGTTTCAAAGGATAAAATTTTGAAAAAATTACTATTAAGAAAAAGTTGCCATGGGACATTGATTCAGGAATGGTAACTATTATTTTGGTTTGTTTTAAAAAGTAAAAGTTTATTCCAAAAAAAAGCTTATGGTGATTTCTAAAAAAAGCCTAAAACACATCAAAAATAGTGTCAGATCAATATGAAAAGTGTACCATTGGAATCTTGCATAGTTGAAAACATTGTACAGGGGAATACCAGTTCCCCTCATTCAGTGGCAGATCCAGCGGGGAGGGGGCGAAGGGGCGCACGCCCCCCTAGTGTAGCCTAAAGTAGTGTAATTTACTTAATTTACTCAAGTTTGCGTTAATTAAACTTACTCCTGACGCAAGTTTATTGGATCAACCGATTTTGCGCCCCCCTAAATTTTTTACTGGATCCACCTATTCTGCCCCCCCCCCACAAAAAAAAAACAAAATCCTTGATCCGCACCTGTCCTCATTGAATAACAAGGAAAATCACTTTTCTCAATAATTTCAATCTGAATATTTATCTTAAACTTACATTTAAACTTACCTCCGATTTACATCAGAAACAAAATTTGCCCCCCCCCCTTATGTAGTAATGTATACCCTGAATTGGCATATATAGGGGGGGGGCTGAAATTCATTTCTGATAGAAATGATTATTATATTTGTAATCAGCATAAAAAAAGACATAAAAAGCATAAAAAAGCATAAAAAAGAGCATTAAAGAGCATAATTTACTTAATTAACTCAAGATTACGTTAATTAAACTTACTCCTGATGCAAATTTATCAGATCAACCTACGTTGCACCCGTAATTTTTTTATAGAATCCAACTATTTTGCCCCCCCCCCCCCAAAAAAAAATCCTTGATCTGCACCTGCCCACATTGAATAACAAGGATAATCACTTTTCTCAATAATTCCAATCTGAATATTTATCTTAAACTTACGTTTAAACTTACCTCCGATTTACATCAGAAACAAAATTTGCCCCCCCCCCTTATGTAGAAATGTATACCCTGAATTGGCATATATAGGGGGGGGCTGAAATTCATTTCCAATAGAAATGATTATTAAATTTGTAATCAGCATAAAAAAAGGCATAAAAAGCATAAAAAAGAGCATTAAAGAGCATAATTTACTTAATTAACTCAAGTTTACGTTAATTAAACTTACTCCTGATGCAAATTTATCAGATCAACCTACGTTGCACCCCGTAGTTTTTTTTATAGAATTCAACTATTTTGCCCCCCCCCCCCAAAAAAAAAATCCTTGATCCGCACCTGCCCACATTGAATAACAAGGATAATCACTTTTCTCAATAATTCCAATCTGAATTATTATCTTCTCTGAAAATCAAATTTAAATAAAAAATTTCTTATATTAATAAACCTTTTACAATTTAATGTTTTGTTTGCCATCATGAATCATGAATTTGCCAAAACATGAATTAGCAGGTTCTGCCTATAGGCCTAGCAACAAGCGGACAAAAACCCATTTCATGAAGATTGACAAAAACCGATAACAGGAAATCAATGAACGGACAAAGCAATATTGCGTAATAACTATATACATGAGCGATTCCTATATGTCTGTCTATAGGAAGATTTGACACTTCTTAGTAAATTTAAAAATAGGAAGCAATGTACAATTGAAACTATTTGAATTAGTAACCTACTTGTTCACAAAAGAAACAGGATTTTAACTGTAAAAAAATTAAGTTTCTAGGTGGTATAATACAGTAATTAGAGTAGTTTAAATGTCAAAAAGTTTTTAAAATGATTAATGCATCGCAGGTAACGGGAATTGGAGACTTTTGTCCGTGAATAGGATGATGATTCATTCCTATCAAAGATTCTGTCCAAGAATAGGCAGGTGGCCGACTACTGGGTGTCTTACCCTACTGGTTGGTTGGTTGGCTAATTCAAAGATTTGTAGGTAAATATCTACCAAATCATATTATTGAGTTAGGACTAAAGTGAATACACCATTTGATGCCTTTTTTATGCTGATTACAAATATAATAAGCATTTTTATTGGAAATGAATTTCAGCCCCCCCCCCTATATATGCCAATTCAGGGTTAGGTTTGGTATATATAGGGGGGGGGGGGATGGGCTGAAATTCATTCCCGATAGAAATGCTTATTATATTTGTAATCAGCATAAAAAAGGCATCAAATAGTGTATTCACTTTATTCCTAACTCAATAATATGATTTGGTAGATATTTACCAACTTGTATATATATACACTGTCAAATTAGCCATCTGGTGGTATCCCAAGTAATGCACCATTTGATGCCTTTTTTATGCTGATTATGAATATAATAATCATTCCTATTGGAAATGAATTTCAGCCCCCCCCCCCACCCCCTATATATACCTAAACCTGAATTGGCATATATAGGGGGGGGGGGCTGACATTCATTTCCAATAGAAATGATTATTATGTTTGTAATCAGCATAAAAAAAGGCATTGAATGGTGTATTCACTTTAGTCCTAACTCAATAAAATGATTAGGTAGATATTTACCCTTACTTTATGATATGCAAAATGATCCTAGTTAACATATTTTCAAGGGGGAGAATTAAAATCAAGTAGGCAATTTCGCAGGCATCAAGACAAGGCTAATTATAGAAAAAGCCAAGACAGACAGTCCAAGTTATTGAAAGGCAAATCTGGGATAAGCCTGTTTTAGGATTGTATAAAAATGATGTCATTTCATTTGTTTATAGATAAGTCTATTTATCATCCATCCAAAGGTCATTCCTAGGGTGGAACTAAGGTAGATAGTCATAGAATTAAGGGATGAAAGATTAGATTGTTGTTGGGTTGTCATGTGACAGACAATGTCCCCTAGACTTGTGTACAAAATCTGGGACTAATTTTGGTTGGATTTGAAAGTAGCAAACAAGTGAAACCTAAGCCTAATAGGCTTGGCTATGAAGGTCTAAATTGGGTCAAAACTTCCCAAATTCTTGTCAATAATTTTCTCAAATCTTGTTGATAATTTTCCCAAATTTTGTTGATTATTTTCCCAAATTTTTCACATGTTTGTAAAGAATTTGGAAAATAATTGAAAAATTTGGGAAAATAATTGAAAAATTTGGGAAAATTATCAACTAAAATTTGGGAAAAATTATCAGTGAAAAAATTGGAACAGTGGTCCAAATTGGGTCAAAACATTATACAGTTATGTGCTGGCTTACCTTTCAAGCATTGCGAAGTACACAAAACCCATCTCCTTTGTCACAATCATTAATTGCGTGGATTTTGAATACTCTTTTCACAATTTATTAGATTATCTCTTAAATACTCTTTTTAAATAGGCTAAATCAAGTCCAAGATCATATACTAGATCAACTGCAACAGCAACTGGGAGGTGTGAAATTGAATAAAGGATTGTTGACCAAATTTGTGAGAAAGAACATTTATTTCTACCCATTTTTTACCATATCTGCTTATACTTGATATTAAGTTTCATTTAATTACCTAGTAATTAAATGAATAATATTAATATTAATTACCTAGGTCTCATGCTTGACCAAAAACTTAATTTCCACCTCCACATTTCAAACACAATAAAAAAATGTTATAGAAAAGCAAATATACTAAAAAGACTTCTTTCCACACCCTGGGGTTGTAAGGAGAAAAACCTTACTCCAGTTTTATAAATCACATATAAGACCCCATATTGACTATGGGCTCATTGTCTATGGTGCATGTGCAAAGACCCAGATGCAAAAAATTGAAACAACACAAAATGATGTAATACGTCTCATATTTGGTCTTAGGAAACCCACAAGCACCAAGTTTCTGCTTATGGAGAGTGGATTAACAACAATAAGGGAGAGACATAGCTTTCTCTTGATAAAACATCTTACAAAAATTGAATCAAATAGCTCACACACATTACATAATTGGTTAAGAAATCCAGCCATGTATAGAGGTATTGCAGATGAGTATGCCAATATTCAAAAGAAGTTCCCTGTACCAGCAAAGTCTATTGCACCTACTTTCCCCCAATCCCCTCCATGGAATTGGTCATTTCCCATAATAAATACTGAATTTTCAAAATGGAATAAAGATTTAACCCCCATTGCTTTTGTCCAGAAAAAATTTGCAGAACTTAGTACAATTACCTATAAAAATCACTTCCAAATATTTGTTGATGGGTCAAAAATGGATGAGAAGGTTGCAAGTGGTGTTTTCCTTCCTCACCTGAAAATTGCAATGGGCGAGAGATTATTTAATAATTTATCTATAATGTCTGCTGAGTTAAATGCCATAATCATGGCATTAGAACACCTTAAGCAAAACCAACCTTTGATTGAAAATTTGAATAATATTATCATCTATTCCGACTCTTTATCAAGCCTTGAGTTGCTGGCCTCAGCTCCTCAATATAAGTTGGACGTTGACACTTATCATTGCCAGATAGGTTAATAGATATCAAAATTTGTTCTACACATGGCTCATATTCTGACTTAATATCAATAGTGCCTACCTGAATCATTTCTCGTACATATATGGCTATTCCTCTGCCACCATCCATCAGTAAGTTTGTCATCAGTCTGTATCCGGAAATCTGTATCTGGGATTCTATCAGGGGTAGGGAGGTTTGCTTTGGTTTAATCTCACAGAACGCATAAATATCAGCCTCATTTGCAGAGAGGATACATCTGACCTCCTGAAATTTCGAGGTTAGGCAATCAACATTGCTAAACACCACACTAAGTCCAGTAATTTTCTTGCAATGACTGTTGCCTGCATCTGTACTAAGTCCATAAGAAGACATAGAAGTCTCTGGGTTTGCATCACTATAATTATCACTTGTATACACTGTACTTCGAAAATCACTACCATCTAACTGACTATTTACATAAGTTACTTCACTTGGTATATCTTCTAGAGTTCCTGTGCAGCTGGCGGGACTGCACGAGTCGGCACGTTTTTTGGAACTATAGCGTTGCCTCGGATAACCAAATTGGTTTCGCCTTGTGCTCGTTTAGCCCGTACTCCTTGTATAATTTTGCTCTTTTCTCGCGGTCAGTCTTTGAGACATCATTACGGAACTGGATCGTATCTGACCCTTTTCTTTCATAAGACTTTTGAAGGATTTGTTTCTTAGTCTTAAAATCAGGGACCGAGAACATTATAGGAACAGGCTTGTTACCGGTGCTGGTGGTTGCAGCTTGTCCTTGGGTTTGCAGATTACTCAGACGACGGACATTTGAGATGCTCACATTTGGCAGCCCATAATCACTCGCAAGGTATCTCTTGATGTACAGTTCATCACTTGTCTGAGGGGGGACACCAAAGACGACAATATTAAGCTTTTGGCGCTGCCGGTCCCTGTCGTCTGCAATCATGTGTCTAACTTTAGTTTCAAGCTGCACCTCAAGATCATTTTTCAATGTCCGAATCTCCAACTCGACCAATCTCTGAACTGCTGCCTGGTCGAATGAGGTGCACTGTTCGATAGTAGCCAACCGACTTTCAACACCACTAAAGCAGTTATCGATATCAGTGGTTAGCTGGTCTCTTAGTTCGGCAAACGCTTCTTTCACTGCATCCTTAACTTTAGTGTCCAGTTCCTTTACAGCACTAAGAGCAGACCGGAATGGTTCGAGATTCTTATCCATAATCTTCTGAATATCGTTCAAAGATGCCCCACTCGCCACTTGAGGGTTACTTTTGCAAAGTGGGCATTTCCACTCACAGCCAACTCGTCGCGTCATTTTAGTCAGTAGAGAGTACTCTGCCTCTGACATTTCTAGACAGTCAATGCATATCCAGAGGCCACAGCCATCACAGTTCATAGCACATGAATCCTCATGCAAGTTCTCATCACATGTCGCGCACTTATTGGTCCCTTTTTTAGGGCTCTTGCGAAGTCTCTTTGGCGGCATCGCGCTGGCAACGCTGTTCTAATTTGTTTGAGTCGGCAACACTGCCTCACGCAAGCTAGATATTTATAATGGTTAAAATGTCCAGAAATACTTTGATGGTGAGTTTAACTTTTAAATTAAACTTAGTCTATCCTTGAATGTCACTTTTTGATGGAGTAGGCTCACTTCATCCATGTTAAATTTTCACTTGACAATATTCGAGGTAGACAGAATGTGGGAAGTGCAATACTCAAATCACCTATTCCCAGCAGTTTAAGGATTAAAATCCCGCTGGTACCAATTCGGCCTCTTGTTTGTTTGCTATTGCTCCCTTCTGCACAAATTATCCACCAAAAATACGCACAAAAAAACGGACGAGCAACGTAATCGATGGTATTTTAGTATTTAGCGTTTGGCAACTGCGCTTTATTACTGGCTACAAATTCAGAAGAAGAAGAAGGACACTGAATTCAGCCTTGCAAGATTATTTTTGACTTGGTGGGTGCAATGGGTAAATCTATCCAAAGGCCTACCTCAGGGAGCGGTCCTCAGTTGCCTCCTTTTTGCCCTATATCTCTGGGACATGAACCTGCCCCACACGAATCTACAATATGCTGATGATCTGGTGCTATGGTCATCTGGCAACACCTTTCAGATAGCACAGTCAAATCTGCAAAAGTCACTTTTCCAGTTTGAAAAATTCTCTCAACATTCAGATTTACCCATTGCACCCACCAAGTCAAAAAATAATCCAATTTCACCGGAAGCGAAACCATGTTAATGCAAAACTAACTCTAAATAAAACAACTATTCCAGAAGATAATAATATTAATTACCTAGGTCTCATGCTTGACCAAAAACTTAATTTCCACCTCCACATTTCAAACACAATAAAAAAATGTTATAGAAAAGCAAATATACTAAAAAGACTTCTTTCCACACCCTGGGGTTGTAAGGAGAAAACCTTACTCCAGTTTTATAAATCACATATAAGACCCCATATTGACTATGGGCTCATTGTCTATGGTGCATGTGCAAAGACCCAGATGCAAAAAATTGGAACAACACAAAATGATATAATACGTCTCATATTTGGTCTTAGGAAACCCACAAGCACCAAGTTTCTGCTTATGGAGAGTGGATTAACAACAATAAGGGAGAGAGACGTAGCTTTCTCTTGATAAAACATCTTACAAAAATTGAATCAAATAGCTCACACACATTACATAATTGGTTAAGAAATCCAGCCATGTATAGAGGTACTGCAGATGAGTATGCCAATATTCAAAAGAAGTTCCCTGTACCAGCAAAGTCTATTGCACCTACTTTCCCCCAATCCCCTCCATGGAATTGGTCATTTCCCATAATAAATACTGAATTTTCAAAATGGAATAAAGATTTTAACCCCCATTGCTTTTGTCCCAGAAAAAAATTTGCAGAACTTAATACAATTACCTATAAAAATCACTTCCAAAATATTTGTTGATGGGTCAAAAATGGATGAGAAGGTTGCAAGTGGTGTTTTCCTTCCTCACCTGAAAATTGCAATGGGCGAGAGATTATTTAATAATTTATCTATAATGTCTGCTGAGTTAAATGCCATAATCATGGCATTAGAACACCTTAAGCAAAAACCAACCTTTGATTGAAAATTCGAATAATATTATCATCTATTCCGACTCTTTATCAAGCCTTGAGTTGCTGGCCTCAGCTCCTCAATATAAGTTGGACATTGACACTTATCATTGTCTCAGTATTATTGATAATCTTGCTTCAAGTGGCATAAAAACTTACTTTCAGTACATTCCTAGCCACTCTGGCATAAGTGGTAATCATCAGGTTGATGAAATAACAAAAAATGTTATAAATATTGACCAGCCAAGTGGGAGACCAATCCCAATTAGAGATATTTACCAATGGAGGCTATCAGATATTAATTTTAATAAGATTAATCCTATCCTTTCCCCCTTTCCCAATAAGTATCTTTCTAAAATTTATCATAAAATTCGTTCTGGAACAAATGGACTAAATTTCCTTGCATTCTCATATAAGCTTTCTAATTCAAGTGGCTCAATTCCCCTGTCCCCTCTTTGCAGGCATTTGTACTATGAATAATGAAACAATTGACCATTGCCTATTTGAATGTAATATGCTGACGTCTGCACAACATACCTTGCTTTGTAAACTGTTAAAATACTTCAAACACCACAAAATCCCACTATCAGCCAAGAGCCTAGCCAACTATACCTGCACACAGAGCATAGAAATCGACATCTATCATCTTATATTTGAACTCCTAGAGTCAAAAGATCTGCTGAAAGATATCTGAATATATCTAATAAATATGAGCCAATCAAGCCAGTAGCTCTGTAGCCCACAGAGTGAAGCAAAAGGAAAAGGGCTAAATAGTTTTACTGAAAAGCCCGCCTGCTGTTAAATAGAAGAAGAGAAGAAGTTCTCATGTGATGAGAACTTGCATGAGGATTCATGTGCTATGAACTGTGATGGCTGTGGCCTCTGGATATGCATTGACTGTCTAGAAATGTCAGAGGCAGAGTACTCTCTACTGACTAAAATGACGCGACGAGTTGGCTGTGAGTGAATGCCCACTTTGCAAAAGTAACCCTCAAGTGGCGAGTGGGGCATCTTTGAACGATATTCAGAAGATTATGGATAAGAATCTCGAACCATTCCGGTCTGCTCTTAGTGCTGTAAAGGAACTGGACACTAAAGTTAAGGATGCAGTGAAAGAAGCGTTTGCCAAACTAAGAGACCAGCTAACCACTGATATCGATAACCGCTTTAGTGGTGTTGAAAGTCGGTTGGCTACTATCGAACAGTGCACCTCATTCGACCAGGCAGCAGTTCAGAGATTGGTCGAGTCGGAGATTCGGACATTGAAAAATAATCTTGAGGTGCAGCTTGAAACTAAAGTTAGACACATGATTGCAGACGACAGGGACCGGCAGCGCCGAAAGCTTAATATTGTCGTCTTTGGTGTCCCCCCTCAGACAAGTGATGAACTGTACATCAAGAGATACCTTGCGAGTGATTATGGGCTGCCAAATGTGAGCATCTCAAATGTCCGTCGTCTGAGTAATCTGCAAACCCAAGGACAAGCTGCAACCACCAGCACCGGTAACAAGCCTGTTCCTGTAATGTTCTCGGTCCCTCATTTTAAGACTAAGAAACAAATCCTTCAAAAGTCTTATGAAAGAAAAGGGTCAGATACGATCCAGTTCCGTAATGATGTCTCAAAGACTGACCGCGAGAAAAGAGCAAAATTATACAAGGAGTTGCGGGCTAAACGAGCACAAGGCGAAACCAATTTGGTTATCTGAGGCAACGCTATAGTTCCAAAAAACGTGCCGACTCGTGCAGTCCCGCCGGCTGCACAGGAACTCTGATACCAAGTGAAGATGAGTCCCGCCGGCTGCACAGGAACTCTAGAAGATATACCAAGTGAAGTAACTTATGTAAATAGTCAGTTAGATGGTAGTGATTTTCGAAGTACAGTGTATACAAGTGATAATTATAGTGATGCAAACCCAGAGACTTCTATGTCTTCTTATGGACTTAGTACAGATGCAGGCAACAGTCATTGCAAGAAAATTACTGGACTTAGTGTGGTGTTTAGCAATGTTGATTGCCTAACCTCGAAATTTCAGGAGGTCAGATGTGTCCTCTCCGCAAATGAGGCTGATATTTATGCGTTCTGTGAGATTAAACCAAAGCGAACCTCCCTACCCCTGATAGAATCCCAGATACAGATTTCCGGATACAGACTGATGACAAACTTACTGACGGATGGTGGCAGAGGAATAGCCATATATGTACGAGAAATGATTCAGGTAGGCACTATTGATATTAAGTCAGAATATGAGCCATGTGTAGAACAAAATTTTGATATCTATTAACCTACCTGGGGGTCCCATTATACTTGGTTGTTTTTACAGAAGTCCCACCTCGACGAGTCTGGAGAACTCACTCTCGGCTATATGCCGGTCTATTGATGGTGCTGCTCGAAAGTGTAAGAATCTAGTCATAGTCGGCGACTTTAACTCACCTATGATTGAGTGGACTGAGGGGTACGGCCACACGAGTAACGCGGTTACGCAGTCTTTTCTTGACTGCTTAGAAGCACACTCGCTGTTCCAGGCAGTGACATTCCCGACCAGATATCGAGAGGGACAGAATCCTTCACTCCTTGATCTCGTTTTGGTAAATGATCCTGAGTCACTCATTGATATAGAATCGCAACCCCCATTTGGAAATAGTGATCACATAGCTATAAAATGCCGATTTCGATTGTACCCACAGACATCGAATCTAACCAGACATGTGTATACAAACTACAATCAAATCAGGCGTGAACTCTGTCAGTGCGATTGTCATTTGTCGAAACGATGGAGGTAGAGGACACGTGGGAGAAAATGAAAAATATGTTGTTAGACACCGTCAGTAGAAATACAACTACCACGTGGAGACGAAAACCGAAAACTCTTCCCTTTATGACCAGAGAAATGAAAAGTGCAAGGAACAAGAAGAAGAAACTGTCGAAGCTCATAAATCAGGACCCCCACAGAACGGACTACCTGGTAAGTTCAAAGCCGCAAGGAACAAAGTTCGAGCCCTGTCCAGAGAACTGATAGATAAATACGAGGAGGCCATCGCAGCAACCTCAAAAACCAATCCCAAGAAGTTCTGGAATTATGCCTCAGCACATAAGCCTGGTAGACACACGGTTTCGGAGCTGGTTTGTAATGGAGCCCAGTCAAACGACCCCAAGAAATTGCTGATGCCTTGAACCACCAGTTTACATCAGTCTTCACACCCGCAGACAAAGCCCCCCTGCCAACCCCACCATGCTACGAAATCACCACTCAAATGTCACCAATAAGAGTGGATCAGGCTGAGCTGGAATCTCGGCTTATAAAGCTTAATCCAAATAAGTCTGTTGGGCCTGATGGCATACATCCACGACTCTTAAAGGAAGCTCATTCCCAACTAGCAATACCCCTCTCAAGACTTCCAGAAATCTATTGACACTAAAGTCATACCAATGGACTGGAAAGTAGCCCATATCTCGCCAATACATAAAGGAGGAGACAAGAGCAAAGCTTGCAGTTATCGGCCAATCAGTATTACGTCTGCTGTTGGGAAAATCCTAGAAGGTATTGTCAACACTGCCGTTCTTAGACATTTGATCACAAATAACCTTCTATCGAAACAACAACATGGTTTCCGACCAGGCAGATCAGTCGAAACCAATCTGATTGACTCGTATAATTACATAACTGAGCTCTTCGACCAAGGTCTCCCAGTGGATATGATCTTGCTAGACTTTGCTAAAGCCTTCGATAAAGTCTGCCATCGAAGGCTTCATTTGAAACTGAAGGCAATTGGAGTTCAAGAGGGAGTGGTGGACTGGATCACGTCTTTCCTAAAGGGAAGAAAGCAGCAGGTCAGAGTTTTTGGTGAAGGTGGCAGAGCTTACTACTCCGAAATAGCTGAGGTCTTAAGCGGGGTTCCTCAAGGAACAGTTTTGGGACCTACACTCTTCAATGTATATATTAATGACGCTCCAAGAACCGTTACAAGCAAGCTTAGCCTGTACGCCGACGACTCGAAGCTCATTGGTCCTGTCGGAACTCAGCAAGGTGTGACCTCAATACAGTCAGATCTTGACAGCTTTGGCGAATGGGCCAAGACATGGAGGCTCGAGTTTAATGTCGAAAAGTGCAAGGTTCTCCATTTTGGAAGAAATAACCCACGATGGCAATACTCGATGTCAGCAAATGCCGGTGTGAGACAGCCACTCTCTGAGAGTCCCTCTGAAACAGATCTGGGGGTCGTTGTAGACGAAGACCTTAATTTCAACTGCCACACCCGAGCTGCAGTAGCAAAGGCGAACCAAACTCTCGGTCTCATCAAACGTACAATGACAAGTAGATCCCCTGCAATAATCACAAAACTTTACAAGAGCCTGGTGAGACCGAGATTAGAATTTGGAATGTGTGTCGCCACACCAATTAATAAAACAGACCAGATGGCTCTCGAGTCTGTCCAAAGACGGGCGTCAAAATGCGTAAAGGGGCTCAGAGACAAAGAGTATGAATGCCGACTGCAGAGCCTCAAGCTACCAACTCTGACATACCGTCGGCGAAGAGGTGATATGATAATGACCTACAAACTGCTCAAGTCTGGCGACAAGGACCTCTTTCAGCCTGCCCAGTTTGTCAAGAACCAGGGGTCATTCAGCGAAGCTTTTTCGGAAGTGCGCTAATACAAGGAAGAGGAACCATTTCTTCTCCAACCGCATCATAAGCCTCTGGAACGATCTGAGCGAAACGACGGGTGTGTTTGTTTTTTTTTAGTGATTTCACCATCCGTTGACAGTTTCAAAGCCAATCTCGATAAGGAATGGGAAACCAAACTATGGCTCACGCAATGGGATGAAGCTGATGTCCTGCGGCCCTATCATCACTAACTGGCGTACACTGGACTCGTCCATATCGCTAGCAAGTGCGATTTAAGGTAATTTTAAGGTAAGATTGTGATCCTGTTGTTCCTGCTTAGGAAAGATAAATCTTGATCAAAATAATTGTGTGAGTACTGGGGGTCTTATCCTATAGCCTTGGGCTATATCTGGTCCCATAAGGGGAAGGGATTGGTAATAATTGTGATAAATTGCTGCCTAAATGCCTAGCACATGGGTTTAGATAATTAGGACTAGGCTAAGGTGTAAATGTATAAGCAGTCCATTACACAAGGACACATGTTAATAAAGCAATTCTTCCTTTATGATATGCAAAATGATCCTAGTTAGGTAAATCTTTACCAACTCATATTATTGACTTACAAATAAAGCGAATATACCACTCAATGCCTTTTTTCATGTTCTTTCCTAATACAATAATCATTTTTGTTTGAAATGAATTTTACCCCCACACCTATATATACTAGTTCAGGGTATATATTTGCACATTAGGGGGGGGGACAAATTTATTCTGGATGTAAATGGTTTAAAATTTACCCCAACCCCCTTAATGTGCAAATATATACACTGAATTGGTATATTGGAATGGGGGTAAAATTCATTTCCATCAAAAATGAGTATTATATTTGGAAAAAGCATAAAAAAAGGTATATTGAGTGGTATATTCACTTTATTTGTAAGTCAGTAATATGATTTGGTAAAAATTTACCCCTAGTTAACATATTTTCAAGGGAGAGAATTAAAATCAAGTAAGCTATTTTGCAGGAATTAAGGTAAGGTAAATTATAGACAAGCCAAGACAGATAGTCCAAGTCATTGAAAGACAAGTCTGGGATAAGCCCATTTCAGGATTGTAAAAAAATGATGTCATTTCATTTGTTGGTAGATAAGTCTATTTATCATCCATCCAAATATATATTTTCCCAATATCTTACAACAAAATTAGGGAAAAAGCATAAATGAAAAATGAGAATAGTAGGGCAAATTTGGTGGCCAAAAATGTATGTTGCAAAAAAGCAATGTGGCAAAATTGGGTCTAAACATTTAGACAACAGCATGATTTGCTGAAGCAAATCCCATCTCCTTTGTCATGATCATTGTATACACATTATTTGAATGCATCTCTTTTTAGTGAGAAGCAAATGACTGCTGAAACTCTGTATTCTTTGATTTTAAGTAGGTAAACAGATTTGATCGTTAAAGAAGGGTAGATGTTGGTATTCCTTGTTTTGATATGGACCTACATTTAGATAACAATCCTGCTTCTATGTAACCCAACAAATTTGTTAACAACTGAAAATATAAATATCTAAATGCCCTTAGAAGAAGGAAAATCCAAATATTGATTATAATTATAATTCTTGATGTAATTATCACAGAGAGGAAATAAATACCATTAAATGTGATGCCTCGCCCAAAGAAAAACATATGTTTGGAGAAGCTGACCAATCTCTTAGAAAAAGGAAAAACATGGAAAGAAGTCTCTGAAATTCTTGGCATTAGTTTAAGTCCTGCTAAAAGAGGGCTTTTGCATAGTGGTCAGTTCAGATCTGCTGTTATATTACAGGGTTAATGAGTACTTTCTTATCATACATTCATTCTTTTCTTTTGACAAAATTAGGGTAAAGAACCAGTGATGAAACCATGTTTAATATGTTAAAATATAACACTAATAACTTAATAATTCATCAAAAATGAACTGAAATGTATATATCATTGAATAGCTATGCCTAGAAACTTAGTAAAATATATTTATTACAAATTCCCTAAAAAACAGCTTCTTTGTTTGACTATTTAAAAAAATTCTGAAGTAATTTGGTTTTACATTATATGGCAAATAGATGCTCAATTATTTTTTATATTTGATTTAGTTCAAAATCTCCCTCAATGTTCTGTCAAATTTTCACCTTTATATATGTAGTCTTAATTCTACTAGTATCAAAGTAGTAGTGGTAGTAGTAGGAACAGTAGTAGCAGTAATAGTGTATTATTAGTAGTAGTAGCACCAGTATTGATAGCAATAAATGCTTAGTGTGTTTTGATTTAGTTCAACTTTCCCTTCAACAGTTTCTCAGGTATGTTTCCAATATCCTTAGCCTAAGTAGTACTTGCTACAGAATTAGTAGTTTTATTTATAGTAGTTGTAGTAATAGTAGTAGTTGTGGTAGTGGTTGAAGCAGCAGTAGTAGTAGTAGTCAGCATATATGGCCTTTTGATAAATTGTTCATCTTCCCTATATTTTCTGAAAGTTTCAAATTAACATACTCAGTCATTCCTGAAATAAAACCTTTTGCAAACCCATATACATGTAACAAGTTCTGATTTAGTTCAACATTCCCCTCAACATTTCCTGAAAGACCCATTTTAATGGCCTTTGTATTTTGGGAAAGTAGAAGTCAAACATGCATACCTTTTCTTAATAACATATACTATATGTAAACAGTGAACAAATTGCGTAACTTATAGCCCTTGACCTGAGGCCTTAGGATGGGGGGGGGGTTGACATCCCCAAATGCATAATTACTGAACCTTTCAATAATGCTGATAAAAAATTAATGTCTTGAAGTTTTGTTTGGATGTTTGTTTTGGGTGTGGGGGTTGGGTGGGGTTGGTGGCTCTTAAGTCACTTTGACTCTGAAAAAGGGCACTATAACTTCCTTTTTAAAATCAAAAAAGATCAATCTGACTTTTAAATGACCACCCATTCCATTAAAACCTTATATACCCAAAGGACATAACTGAAAGCTCTGATCCAGGGTTCTGGGGGAATGTGTCAACCCTGGACAAAATGGAAATTACACAATTTCAATCAAATGTGTTTGGTGGGGATAGTTTGGGGGACTAGTTGGCCTCCATCACTTTTGTCTCTTAAAATGGAACTAAAACTACTAATGAACTGCCTCTAAAGTTTGTACAACCATCCCTTCATAAGAACTTTAAATGCCCCAGGGGCATAACTTGTAACTATTGCCCCTAGGCTCTGATGGTTTGTATCAACCCCAAAAGCTTTGTTATATGATTGTTTGACTATTTTTAATAAAAGGACAGTCAAAATTTTTATTGGATGCATCTTTGGAAAACATGACATGTGTGAATAGAAGGGGGGGGGGTTGCTTTGTTCTGATCACTTTGACCCTATAAAATGGCATTAGAACTTCTGATTACCAATCCTTTTAAATAATTGTTGAAAACACTGTGGCAAAAATACAAAACTACAGAAACTATGAACAGCCAAACTGAATGCCATCTATAAAAAAAACATTCAGTAAAAATTTGAGAACAGACAAAACATTTATTAAAAGAATGGCTTTTTTCATATATTTTATTGCAAAGTTGGAAAAAGAAGTAAATATAACGGTTCTCCTCCTAAAAAATATGTTAACTAGGATCATTTTGCATATTATGAAGTAAGAATTGTTTTTCTTTACATGTCTCCTTATGTAATGGACTATTCATACATTTCACTCTAGGGTAATTGAGATTGGTAGACTACAATCTTGTTCTTGACATTTAAACTTTGGCCAAAATTATCCTTACAGTCTAGCCAAAGATTTTATTACAACTATTCTTAAACTTTAGGGTAAAATTCTGTTTGGAGCTACTTTGTGTTATTATGGAAAGTGGTCAAATTAGGAAAATGAAAATTTCAGGGATGGTTCTACAGACAAAATTATGTCCCAGGAAATATTTTGAAGTACCTACTTCTGCTCCTTCTCACTCTAGAGGGCAGTGACGTTTGATGCTCCTTCTCACTCAAGAGGGCAGTGACTTTTGATGACCTTTAATAATCTTTGTGTTATAGAATTGAAACTTTTGATTTTAACCTAAATGCTATAAAACTATAGGCTACTTGGCTATTTCCTTATTTGAATTTTATTTATATTAAATCTTTACTTGTAAATCCATGGACAAAATTCTGTTCCAGTAAACTCTTCTTGATAGCTTTACCTATTTTCTGCCTCCCATGGCATAAAATAAAGTAATGAAATTATTTTATTACTTTTCATTACTAAAACTTAAATTTTAAAACAGCTATTAGAGTCAAGAAAGTGTTGCAATTATTTCTAATCAGAGACCGCTTTGGTAGAAGTATTGTTGCATTACTTTTCACAAATTTGAACATGCATAGCTTATAGTATAAGGCAAGAATTGAAAAAAAGTCTACCAATAAATTTTCAGTGAAATGCAATTTCCAAATATAATAATCACTATGGTCATAAATGTATTACTGAAAGGCAATGATCCAATTTTTACCTAGCCATTTGATTGAACATAGTTGGCAGGTCCAATAACTTACCTTTGCAGATTATATGACCTCACTCCCTCCCATAGCTGCTGGGTAAAGGATTGCTAGTAATGTGATTTGGATATCATTGATGTAGCCTATAGCTTTGTGGCCTATTTGCTATTTGGAAATGTATTTAATTTTGTTGAGGGGAGATTCCCACAGAGAGGGCAGTTTTTTTTGGGGGGGGGGGGGGGGGAGAGAAGGGGATTTCTTTTGGAAAGTTTTGACCCGAAGGTCTAAATCGGGTCAAAACTTCCCAAATTCGCGTTGATAATCAACAAAATTTGGGAAAATAATTGACGAGAATTTGGGAAGTTTTGACCCAATTTAGACCTTCTTACAAAAGTAAACTGTAGAAAGAAGGCCTGAACACGCTTTACAAGTGGTCACAGGTTTTTTGATGAATTTCACAGGCTTTTTGGCATTTTTTTCACAGGTTTCGAATTTTTCCTACTGGCAATACTGCAATTAGAAATATAAGAGTAAAAAAATTAAGTTTCTAGGTGATATATAATACAGCAATTAGAATTAGAGTAGTTCAAATGTCAAAAAGTTTTCAAAGTGATTAATGTGACCGACTACCGGGTGTCTTCTATGTATTTTGCAGTACCCACCTCTATATACTGTATAAGGAAACCAGACAAAAGGGTATTTGCTAAATAAATGACTTGCAGTGTGATTTGTTATTGCATTTACAATATTTAAACTGTTGTTTTTGGGGTTTAGGGGGGGGGAGGTACCTAGGGTAGGTTACGTATTTAATATAGGCTATGCTATGCTTTACCAATACCCCACCCCTAAAGTGCCAATATGTAGCCCAAATTTGTTTCTAAACTATTATATTATCATCCTATTCTATTTCTTTAGCAGTTCCCATGTTAATGCTATGTTAAGAAAGCAACAAAAACTGAAAAGAAGGTTGTACCACTTTTCTGTAGCTAAACCTTCTTCTGTCAGCTTTAATATTTTCAATGGCATAAAAAAGGCATTGAATGGTATGTTCACTTTATTTGTAAGTCAGTAATATGAAATGCAAAAAAAATTCACCCAATATTTAATGCCTTATTTCATCTTCAATTTGTTCTTACTGCCAAATAAAAAACCACTAAAAGCAACAATAGACTAATATTTCTCATGTAATCTAGGATTAAATTACTAGACCTTTAACTATTAAAATTCTATCTAAGGGGCTTTTGT
Organism: Artemia sinica; assembly: GCA_027921565.1. Lineage (NCBI taxonomy): Eukaryota > Metazoa > Arthropoda > Branchiopoda > Anostraca > Artemiidae > Artemia > Artemia sinica. The sequence goes on from JAPEVW010000354.1 coordinate 76,205, forward strand.
TTGTCTGAGAAAGTAGGCTTAGTTATGTTAGGTAGGCTAGAGAAAATCAGGAATGAATCTATAGCCTCAACTACCCCTAGAAAGGTATTTTGAAGTTAAGAAATAGGTAAATATTTAGCTATTCATATTATTGACTTGTGAATAAAGCAAATATAACATAATGTGAACCACCAAATCCTTTTAAACAAACTTGCAAACCTTGGAGTACCCCCTAAGCTAGTATCTTTTATTAAATCCTTCATAGAAGTGCGAAGTTTCATCGTTTGTGTTGGTTCAGCCTCTTCACCCCAAAAGACAATAACCAAAGGCCTACCTCAGGGAGCAGTCCTCAGTTGCCTCCTATTTGCCCTATATCTCTGGGACATGAACCTACCCCACACGAATCTACAATATGCTGATGATCTGGTGCTATGGTCATCTGGCAACACCTTTCAGATAGCCCAGTCAAATCTGCAAAAGTCACTTTTCCAGTTTGAAAAATTCTCTCAACATTCAGATTTACCCATTGAAACCCACCAAGTCAAAAATAATCCAATTTCACCGGAAGCGAAACCATGTTAATGCAAAACTAACTCTAAATAAAACAACTATTCCAGAAGATAATCATATTAATTACCTAGGTCTCATGCTTGACCAAAAAACTTAATTTCCACCTCCACATTTCAAACACAATAAAAAAATGCTATAGAAAAACAAATATACTAAAAAGACTTCTTTCCACACCCTGGGGATGTAAGGAGAAAACCTTACTCCAGTTTTATAAATCACAATAAGACCCCATATTGACTATGGGCTCATCGTCTATGGTGCATGTGCAAAGACCCAGATGCAAAAAATTGAAACAACAACAAAATGATATAATACGTCTCATATCTGGTCTTAGGAAACCCACAAGCACCAAGTTTCTGCTTATGGAGAGTGGATTAACAACAATAAGGGAGAGACCTAGCTTTCTCTTGACAAAACATCTTACAAAAATTGAATCAAATAGCTCACACACACTACATAATTGGTTAAGAAATCCAGCCATGTATAGAGGCATTGCAGATGAGTATGCCAATATTCAGAAGAAGTTCCCCATACCAGCAAAGTCCATTGTACCCACTTTCCCCCCGATCCCCCCCCATGGATTTGGTCAAGTCCCATAATAAATAATGAGTTCTCAAAGTGGAATAAAGATTTAACCCCCATTGCTTTTGTCCAGAAAAAATTTGCAGAACTTAATACAATTACTTATAAAAATTACTTCAAAATATTTGTTGATGGGTCAAAAATGAATGAGAAGGTTGCAAGTGGTGTTTTCCTTCCTCACCTGAAAATTGCAATGGGCAAGAGATTATATAATAATTTATCTATAATGTCTGCTGAGTTAAATGCCATAATCAAGGCATTAGAACACCTTAAGGAAAACCAACCTTTGATTGCAAATTCAAATTATATTATCATATATTCCAACTCTCTATCAAGCCTTGAGTTGCTGGCCTCAGCTCCTCAATATAAGTTGGACATTGACACTTATCATTGTCTCAGTATTATAGATAATCTTGCTTCAAGTGGTATAAAAACTATATTTTCAGTACATTCCTAGCCACTCTGGCATAAGTGGTAATCATTAGGTTGATGAAATAGCAAAAAATGCTATAAATATTGACCAGCCAAGTGGGGGACCAATCCCAATTAGAGATATTTACCGATGGAGGCTATCAGATATTAATTTTTAATAAGATTAATCCTATCCTTTCCCCCTTTCCCAATAAGTATCTTTCTAAAATTTATCATAGAATTCGTTCCGGAACAAATGGACTAAATTTCCTTGCATTCTCATAGAAGTTTTCTAATTCAAGTGGTTCAATTCCCCTGTCCCCTCTTTGCAGGCATTGTAATGTGAATAATGAAACAATTGACCATTGCCTATTTGAATGTAATATGCTGACGTCTGCACAACATACCTTGCTTTGTAAACTGTTAAAATGCTTCAAACACCACAAAATCTCACTATCAGCCAAGAGCCTAGCCAACTATACCTGCACACAGAGCACAGAAATCGATATCTATCATCTTATATTTGAACTCCTTGAGTCAAAAGATCTACTGAAAGATATCTGAGAATATCTAATAAATAAGAGACAACCAAGCCAGTAGCTCTGTAGCCCACAGAGTGAAGCAAAAAGAAAAGGGCTAAATAGTACCAAATGAATAGCCCGTCTGCTGTGAATTAGAAGAAGAATAACACTCAATGGCTTTTTTTTTATCTTTTTTACAAATATGATAATTGCTTCTCTTGCAAATTCAAATTTAAGCCTTTTTTTAACCATTGAAAATGACCAAAAAATTTCTAGATTTAGGTATAAAAACGGCTTAAACCTTGGATTTCAAACATACTATTTGATTATACATCTATTTTAAAGTTATATAAATTCAAAAGCTTTGATTTAACATTATTAAGTTGAATAAAATATTCAAAAGAATTTTTCTATTTTCAATCTGCCATGTTTCTTCTGTTGGCTTTGATATTTTCCAAAAAAAAAATAGGTGAAATGGCAGTTTTTAAGCAGCCTAACAGAACAAGAAGAAAACATGACATATTTATTTTGATTTTTTTAAATCAACTTAATCTTGACAAATCAATGCTCATGAATTATACAATTAACAAAATGGAATTAGTAAGTTTGAAAAAAAAAATGTTATAACACCCATTTTTATAAAATAAAATATAGAATGACATTATTATTTTCAAGGGTCCTAAAAGGGCTTAAAATTGGATTTGCAAGAAAAAGCAATTATTATATTCAGTAAGAGCATAAAAAAATGGCATATGGTTGTATGCTCAATTTGTTTGTAGGTCAATGAGATGAACAACAAAATATATACCAAGAAATGTGTTGTAGGCTCATGGATCTAGAGCCTCAATGACCCCTAGGAAGGTATTTTGAAGTTGTAGAATGTGTTGTAGGTGTACCTTATACTTATGATGATTACTGCACTATCTGTGAGCAACACTAGTCCTTTTCTAATTTTAGTTCACTCACAGGCCATGAGGGGCTTGTTTAGTGGAAAAGGATTTATTTCTCCATTTGTGAATAAACAATTAAGTCAACACCCAAAATTAAATTTGATACTGTTTTATTTTTTTAATCATTTGTGTTAAGCAATTCAGTGAAACTAATAAACAAGTTTTATAAAGCATACTGGTTCCTATACTTAGGTGTTGTCCAATATAAGTAAAATTTAACCAAACTGTAAGGATAAAATACCAAAAAGGTAAAGGCTTGTACCTAAAGGGCAAGGCACATGTAGCTGATTTTTGGAACCAATTTCAGCAAGGGTGTATTCCATGTCAAGTGATTCTAATTAATGATGCTAAGAGGTGGGGCTTAGTGATGGTTTTTCAGTGATTAATCATCATTAGTTATGTTATAGACAAGGAATGTACTAGGGCTTAAGAGCTTTAGGCATGTAATTATTTGTATTTAATGATTATTATAGATCAGTCATAATTAATGATGATTAATCATTGAATAACGTTAGTAAGCCCCACCTTTTAGCCTCTCTAATTATAATCACTTGACATGGAATATACCCTTGCTGAATCAGTCCCCAAAATCATCAGCTATGTATGCCTAGCCCTTAAGTTATGCCCTAAACTTTTGCAAGATTGCACTCAACAACTTCAGTTTCTTTGCAATCAGATAAACAGTAGGCCTATAGCAATGCGTATAGGTGAGAAAGACACACATAGGCCTACATTAGGTTTTACATATCTGGCTATTTTAATATAACTTGTTTAAAATTAATTTTAAGTTAAATGCACTTTATTAGTTAAGTTTAAAATTATTAGAAATAAGTGAGCCAATCCGAGTTGGATCTCAATCAAGGCTCTACCCAGGGGGTGGGGGGGTTGACTCCCTACCCCCAAAAAATGTTTTGTCTGACTTGTAAAAATGAATATAAACATATTTTTAATTTTTTTTGAGGTTTTTTTGTGTAACCCCCCCCTCCCCAAATAAAATCTTTGAGTAAACCTCCACCCCTGAAAAAAAAAATCCTGGGTGCAACTTTGATCTCAATGAACCAGAAAATGTAGGGTATGTGAAAATGAAGACTTCTCTGATATGGAGGATCCTGATGATGTTAACATTGAGCTGGATGCTTTATTCTTACTAAATTAAAAAAATTCAACTTAAAGTAAGCCATAACATTAAAATTTAAACAAACATGATTAATTCTGTACATGAGTGGGGCTGCCCCTCCTCCACCCTTGCTCATTTTTCTTAAGTCTTAACATCTCTCAAAGTAGTTTCTATTCAAATTCAAGAGCCCTTGTATTTCAGGACATGTTCTTAAAGAATGGGAGGAAAAAGTCTAACTTTAGCATAAAGTGCAATGGATAAGGATAGGATAGCCCCCCTCATATGTGGAATAACTTTTGTTGGGTTAAAGTATTAATGCTCCTTACTTTCAGTTGAAAAACTTGTTTTTTAAATTTATATATATATGACCATTTTTAAAATCATGACAGGGACCACCTACCACCCTCTCCCTTTTACTTATAAAATTTCTTCTGGGGAATTCCCCCTGAGAACTTTCATTTTCATGAAAAATCCCCCCCCCCCAAAGATTCTTTATATTTCCAAATAACAATACTATATATAAACAAAGGGTAGATTGCATAACTTACAGCCATTTGCCTACAGCCATGGCCCATTTTGGGTCTTGCCACAGGGACCATTGGTAATCACAGGGGTCAGAGGCAGATTGTTGGACCTTTAATTTATGGCAAATCAAATAACAATCTCAAATTTTCATTTGATTTTTTATTGGGGAAAAGCGTGGGCTAACCTCCAATCTTTTTGGTCATTTAAAAATGGAACTAGAACTTTTAATTTTCATTCAAATGAGTACTCTTCTAATCTTTTAGAACTATTGGTTTCATACAATTGCCTCTGGGAGAAAAAAAAAACAAATACACATTCATCCATGATCTTTCTCCTGGGATATAAGCACAAAATTCCAGATTTTGTAGATGAGAGCTTGAAGCATCTACAGTAGAGTTCTCTGATATACTGAACCTGATTGTGCAATCTTCATTGAGATTCCTTGACTTTTTGAGGGTGTTTCCCTCGTCTTCGAAAATCAGACAAATATTCGCAGGCTTGCAGGGGTGTTACTAGCCAAGATGTTTGGAGGAGGTGGAGGTTTACTGACTGGCTGGACCTTTTATCAACTGTGTTTTTATTATTATTTTTAATAATTAGCATAATGTCCACTTCAAATATGAAGCTTGAGAGCACAGTTCAGCCAAAAGAATTGTATATCCTGAAGAAGATTAGCCCCTTAGTTCAGTTTCTTGTAAGAAGCATGTATACAACTAGCTGGTGATCTAGTGGAGAAAGGAGTAAGAGAAGAGGAATAAAGTGATAATATGATTTGTATGCAAACAGAACTCAGAAGTGAGAACTTTACAATTTCAATTAAAATATACAGATCAAACAGAATGAGGAATTGCTACTACAATACTTCAGTTAAAAAGTCAAACATGTTGGTTTGACACTTCAAAAACACATCATGACAAGGTGATCAAAACGGTCATCATACATTGTTGTACATAAACATGTCATGACCAGTTTGAGTTTGCCAAAACTTCCTTTCACCTTTGGCAAAGTTGGTAATGCTGTTACAATTTACTGGTAAACTGACCAAAGACTTGTGAATATCAGTTTAAATACATATATTCCACAGAATAGGGTCTTAAAGATGGTGCAATCAATGACTTTACAGATTTAGCTTGAGCTTTGCAAGATCTAGATCTATTTGCAGAAACGTCTTTGTGGCTTTCATAGTTTTTGTCCATTTTACCTAGTAAACTTCAGTATTCTGGCTCTAGAAAAGAAGAGTTGTCATGGATTGTGTTCTCCAAGCCATGTATTAGGGCCCTGAGGATGCTGCAGAGTTTGTTTCCACTTCAACTTGTGGCGAGCATTTTAGTGCAGTAGAAATTCTTTTGCACAAAGAGGAGAGGGCCCTCAAAAAGTCCAAAGAGGAGGCTGTAATCTCTGGTGCTGTCTGTGGATTAGCTACCCCAATTAGTTGTGTGAATGTGGCTAGTGGATTTTCTCAGAAGAGCAGCAACTCTAAATCTTTTCATGATCATATGTGATAAAAACGAGACTGCTTGAGCAAATAATGTGTCAGAACAACAATGCAAAACAGGATAAAAATGATGATGTTGTTTGGTTTCAAGTAGATTTATATTGGGGCTTGTCAGCATATACTAGAAAATCAAAAGATCCTGCCCTAGATGCAATCAATACAACCACTGTCTCCTGGAAAAGATATTTTACTCAGCTGCCATGGATTGCAACTTTGGCAAGAAAATTTCTATCATTGGTGGTAACAAGTGCTGTAGCAGAAAGGGTTTTCAAGAGTGCAGAAATAATTGTTGCTGCTATTTTCTATGTTGGTCCCACACCATGTAAAAAAGCTTATTTTTATACATGATAACTACAAGTTTGTCAAAGCTTTAAAGGAAAGTGATAGAGTTTATTTCTAGCTGTGTTCTGAAATTTTTTTATTCTGGCTTCTTAAACTGCCAGGGAATTGACAAAATGGGAATTTAATACTTAACTCTAATTAAACTCTAAAATTTAATGCTAGAATTAAAAATTTCAAAATATATCATACTTTTCTTTATAAAATGTTGCCTCTTTTTATATATAAGCTTTTCTTTGCAAAATGCTGCCTCTTTTTCTTCTAACACCTTGGAATGAACAGTTCTTAAAGAACAACATGCTAAGTTTTCTGAAAATTGGCTATGTAAAAAAAAAAACATATTAAATACTAGTTGCTAAAGTAAAGCTTTGATTGTTTGATATGCTGACCCACCTTGTCCAAGTACGTCCACAACCATGGTACCTTAATTGCCAAAATGGGAAGGAGAATAAATAATCTCTTTCATTCTCAAAGGAGTTGGTGAAACGTTTAATCTTAAAACCTCTATTAGGCTATATTGCTCTTAAGTGAGAGGATTCAATCTTAAGGTAATGAGAAATAATAGCTTCTGTAGTGTAGAGAGTGATTGTTTAAGGGGTAGGGAAGCCAAAGAAGTGGAATAAAGGTTTCAAGACCAGAAAATTCAGACACGAATTAAGACATAAACTTCAGATTCCAGTGAGGATTCATAAATTAGCCATGGATTTAATGTGCAAATACATTTGTTTAATTCCAGCTTTAGAGCTTAATTTAAACTACATTTTAAATAACTTATTTTGTAGGATTAGGGAAGGAGAATAAATAATCTCTTTCATTCTCAAAGGAGTCTGGTGATACGTTTAATCTTAAAACCTTTATTAGGCTATATTGCTCTTAAGTGAGAGGATTCAATCTTAAGGCAATGAGAAATAATAGCTTCTGTAGTGTAGAGAGTGATTGTTTAAGGGGTAGGGAAGCCAAAGAAGTGGAATAAAGGTTGAAAGACCAGGAAATTCAGACACGAAGTAAGACATAAACTTCAGATTCTATTGAGGATTCATAAATTAGCCATGGATTTAAGGTTCAATTACATTTGTTTAATTCCAGCTTTAGAGCTTAATTTAAACTACATTTTAAATAACTTATTTTGTCGGATTAATTCAAATATTAGGCAGTTTAAGCTCTTGCTATCATTCATATGGGTTAAAAGAATGTATGTGAAAAGTTAAGATTGATATCTTGTCCTTATTTTGTCCAAGGTTTGGTCATGGTAATGAAGCTAAAAGTGAATCTTGGACCAAATTTTGATCAGAATTGATACCAATTTAGTTTTCAAAGCTTTTTAAAAGTAGCTGAAAAATTTCTAAAAATAGAGGAAACGCTGACAAATTGACGGCGTGTCGCCGGTAATTTTTCGGTGGTGGCAGAATTGTGTCCGCCGCCGCTGAATTTTATGTCGGCGTGGTTTTGGGGGTCTGTTTTCAGTTGCAATATGCAATGTTTATTTAGTCTGGAGCATAGTGTGATAGTAGAAGACGAATGCGTTCGAGGCACAGTTGAAGGTTCTTATGGCTCCTTCTGATCAGAATTGATACCAATTTAGCTTTCAAAACTTTTTAAAAGTAGCCGAAAAATTTCTAAAAATAGATGAAACGCCAACAAATTGAAGTCGCGTTGCCGATAATTTTTCGGTGGTGGCAGAATTGTGTCCGCCGCCGCTGAATTTTATGTCACCGTAGTTTTGGGGTCTATTTTCAGTTGCAATATGCAATGTTTAGTTAGTCTGGAGCTTAGTATGATAGTAGAAAACGAATGCGTGCAAGGCACAGTTGAAGGCTCTAATGGCTTCTTCTGAGTTTTCTGGGGTATATATAATCTTAACAAAAAAACAAGCGTGAAAAGTCAACAAAACCAATGAAAAAAAAAGATTCATAAAATTCAATAAAAGCCAAAAATTATATATTTTATATTGGTTTAATTCTTATATCATCATCCTAATGTATTTTTTAATTATCTTAATAATTTTTAGTCATCAATCCTAATATATTTTATATTTTAGGACTCTTGACTAAAATCTGTGTTGTAACCAAGTTCCAATGATAGTATTTTACTTCTCATAGTTTGCATTAACTCCATTCCAAGATCTTTAATGGACTTGCCACAAATTCTGAAAATGGCCGATCCCATCACAGTTTCTGAGGATTCTTTTATAAAAACGGTAAGTTGTACAGTTAATTTTTTAAGTCAGAATAAAAGAAAAGCTACTTTGTTATAGAAAACAATTGCTTTTTTTCCTTCTTGCTCATTAAGTGGTCTTAAGAAAAAAAAAAAAAAGTTAACTGCATATGTACTTGAATCTAAACAATTAAGAGCTGAGGGGTGATAAAGTGACTTCTTTGTGATGCAAAATACATTTAAATTGAATTAAGTTTGGCCAGACAATTAAATCATCTGATTGAGAAATGTTCTGCCGATCTTCTCTGTGCAGATATGATGCATAAAATATTTCTATCAAAGGTGGGGTATTTATGGGGTTTTAGATGGGAATTTCTAATCATAATATATGTAAGAGATAAAATAAAGTTAGTTGAATTCAGCTGCTAAACTTTGGGAGACTATATTTTCTATATTATGTTATGGGAACTAATGCAGAAAACCCGTATTGATCGGTATTTTTTTTTACTTTTAATTGTCTATTTTTGTGATTGTTAAGCTGTAGTTAAGTTTTGATGATACTGTGTTTACAGTAACATCATTTTGCGAAAAAAAATTTGATTGAAAATGCTAATAAGGCCCTAAATGAACTGGCAAGGTTTATGAGATTTAGCTGTCTATCTGTTAATGTTTTTAAGACGAATTTCATGACTTTTTGTAGAATTGACACTCCCATTATTTTAAATGATAAAATTTGTCTGAATGGTGTATTCTTAAATCAAGCTTTTAGTTTTAAATATTTTATTTTTATCTTGATTGCAATTTGAGTTGGAAACTACACTGTGACGCAATATCAGCAAAAGTGGCAAGAGGATTGAGTCTTATAAGAAGGCTAAGAAATAAGCTTCCACCAAAAATTCTAATGATCCTCTATCATTCTCTTATCAATACGTATCTGTCAAATGGTGGTTTGCTGTGGACTAGTTCTTTTGTTTCAAGTTTTAAAAAAGTCCAAATTTGTTCTTCAGGGATAGTGTCTGAGATTCGGAGTACTCAACGAGAATCTTAATTTCTGCGTTTTGCTGGACTATAGCTGTGGAATTCTCTCCTGGACGGTATAAAGGTGGCAGATAAGTTTAGCCAGTTCAAGAGTAAGTTGAAACGCTAGCTTCTGGGAAGTTGTTAATGATTTTTTTTGCGATTTTTGATTTATGAGTGAAGTGTGAATATATATTAGTTAGATTTTAAGGATGGAAACAAACCATCATATACAACCCAATGGGTTTCCCCAGTGATTGTTGAAAGATGATGTAAGCATTAATTTTTTTAATAAAGTATTTCTCTCTCTCTCTGTAAAATGTTAATTTTTTGTTTTTTTTTTTATTCAGTTGACTAGAATAAATTGACCAGAGGGAAGGAGGCCAGGGGTCTGTTCCCGTGATTTATTATTATTAATTTTTGGGGGAGGGAGGGGTATTGGTCTATGGAGGACCAGAGGTCAAATCCCATTAGTCTTGGAACGAAATATTGTCAATAAGTCGTTTGTTTTTTTTTTTTTTTTTTTTTGGGGGGGGGGGGTGAGGGTCGGCCATCGAGGGCCAATGGTGAGTTGTCATAATTTTTGGAATAAAATATCGTTAATAAGTTTTTTTGGGGGAGGGGGGTCGGGCCAGGCAGAGAAGGCCAGGGGTCAGCTCGCTTGAGTTTTGGAATAAAATATTGGTCATAAGTTTTTTAAGGGGGAGTGGAGGTTTTGCTTATCTGATCTTTGAAATATTTTCAAAACCCTTGCATAAGAAACTTATATGTCCCTTGATTATAACATACAATGCTTGCCCCAGGGCTCTGGGGGTTTGTTTTGACCCTGAAGTTTTTTTTAGCCGATCTTTTGTCTTTTTTTTGACAAATGGCTATCTCAAAAACTCGATCAGATGGATTTAAGATAAAGAAGGCCCTCCGGTCCCATTTGATTCTTAAAAAGGGAACTAGAACTTTTGATTTCCAGTAGAATGAGCCCCCGACGAAGTTATACGATCGTTCCTTCCATAAAAACCTTATATGCCCCTGGGTTCCGGGGGGCTGTGTAAACCCCGGAATTTTTACTATATTTTGTCTATTTGGATTTCTCTATCCGTTTCTCTAGTCTTTTCTGCTTTAGTCTATTTTGGGCAAAATGGAAATCTCAAATATTTGATTGGAAGCATTTAGGGAAACAACGGTTGGTTGGTGGATGGGGGGGGGGGGGGGTCTAATTGCCGTCAGGTTACTTTTGACTCTCAAAAAGAGAACTAAAAATTCTGGTTTACATTCGAATGAGCCCCCTCTGAAGTTTATGCTACCATCCCTTCCATAAAAAAAAACCTTATATGCCCTGGGGGCATAACTTACAACACTTGTGCCTAGGCTCTGGGGGGGGGCTGTGTTATCCCTGGAGTTTTTGTTGTATGATTTCTGGTCAATTTATCCAATAACTTGTTCTATGTTAGGAATTTTAGGTTTTAATTCGTTCTATGTTTGTGAATTGCGTTGAATGTTTCTGGTTTTCTTTTGCTTTATGAAAAATGGATTTTTGAAAACGAATTTTGAAAAAAGCCTGAATATACATATAATTTTATGTATACATATAATTTCTGTATATTTTACATGTTTACACGAAACTAAAAAGAAAAGGCTGTCAGATTTGCTTTGTAAGCTTTACTGTTAAATTTTTCTATGTTTGTTTAATTTAAATTTTGTTTTAGAAGTTGAAGATGCTTTACCAGGTGACAGCGAGAAGCCCTTTCATTTTCCAAACCATCTTTTGTCACCAAAACGTGAAGATGTTCCTTTGGTCAATATACCTAGCATATCAGGACCATGTAAATTTGAATACGACACCCAGAAACTCAAATGTTCTAACAATGAAGGTATATCTGAAACACTGTTTTTTTTTTTTTGTTGTTGATTGAAATGTATTGGCTAATATTTTATAGGACAAAAATAGGACAAAGGGACTTAATCTTAAGATGGAACTTTTGTTTTATCTTATTCCAATGTGCAATTTGAAACTCTAGAAAATGGAATTTTGATATCAATAGATACAGCAAAAGGATCGGATTTGTATGCCAATGTCAAATATATAAGTTTCATTTAGTTTAGTCTTACACATCAGAGGTCACGAGCCTGAGAAAATTTTCCTGATTTTCAAAAAAAGGATGAAACATCCCAGAAAATTCTCAGAATTTTAATGAAAATCACAATATCGGATTCAGCGTATCAGAGAACCCTAAAGTTGAGGTTTCAAGCTTTTATCTGCAAAAATGTTGAATTTTGTATTTTTTTTGCCAGAATATTTTTTGCACGTTTATTTTGTCCTTTTTTTGTACTTTTTTTTTTTTCCAGGAGTGATCCGAAAATATTGTGAAAAGGTTCATTAAAACTGAAATTTAAATTTCTAGTGTTCTTTTTTTTTAAGTGATCAGAAAGATTGGAGGGCAACTAGGCCTCCTCCGCACCCCTTTTTACCCCAAAATCGTCTGAATTTTTTTTTCAGATAGCCATTTTGTTCATCATAGTTGAAAAAATCAATAACTATGCCTTTGGATATAACATGACCCCCCCCCCCATAGCTCCATGGGAATGGTCTGTAAGTTATAAAAATTGTCCATTGTTTAAGCTTAGTGTTTCTTGTTGTGAAGCATATATGCATTTTAGGGTAAGAAGAGAAATTTTTTGCCGTTTTTTTCACGGGGGTATTTTCAATAGGGAGGGCAGGTTTGAGGGGGTGAATTTGTCATAGAAAATTATACACTGGGGGAATTTGCCAGAATTCCTATACATTTTTTATCTTTTTATTTCTTGCTTTTCTCTTTTCCGTCTCAATTTTTTACGATTGGAGTTGTTAGGGGAAATGCCTGGGTAAATTTTCACTTGGTTTGAATTGTCTAAAGGATATATTCGTGGGGAGGGTATTTCTCCATGGTGGTGAGGCCAGATTTTTGGGATCATTTTTAAAAAAGATCAGAAATTAAATATAAAAAGGAGCAACATTAAAACTTGAAACAAATAGAAACTATTACTTCTATGAAGGGGGTTGTCTCCTCCTCAACACCTCGCTCTTTACGCATAAGTTTTAATTTTGTCCCAATTCTTTAAGAAGGACTTCTGGAACAATATGTTCGTTTAATTGGAACAATAAGAATTTTTTATCAAAAGTACTAAAAAAACTTTAGCGTAAAAGAACGAGGTGTTGAGGAGGAGGCAACCCCCTTCATATACGTGATAATTTCTGTTCGTTTAAGTTTTAATGTTGCTCCTTACTTCCAGTTGAAACAACTTGTTTTTTATTTATTTAATTTTTCAATACGCTTGATAATAAGCCTTAAAACTACATCTCTATATAGATTATAGAATTCATATTTATATTGTATATATTTCTTTATTAATTTGGAGATAAATTTGTCTAATATATTGATTTTAAGTTGAATTTGAAATAAGCAGAAATTGGCTGTTATGATTGGAACTGAATAGAAGCTAGACTGAACTGCGTATATTGCTAGAAGAACATAGCGAGTCCTATTGAATCTTTAAAAACAATGAGTCACGTTTTCTTAGGTCGTTCAAATAATATTTCAAATCGGGATAAACCATTTTAAAAGAGAGTGAAAAACAATTACAAAAAAAATACCGGATATTTGCTGATGACGGTGTCACTGAATGTGTGACCGAAGTATCCGAAATTTTATTGTAATCGCTTTTCACTGCTTATAAGGGGGACTGGTATAGAAAACTTCCCGGCTATTTCTTCCATGTTAAATATTTTTAGCTTGTCTGGCGACAACAGTCCCATAAAGGCATTGATTTTGGTTTTTATCTTTTCCCCTGATCTAGCACCATAACCTGAGTTGGCTATTTTTTTTTTTTACTGGCCTTTCTAAATTGGGGTTTTTCGTGCAAATTCTATTTCAACTTGTCTAAGAAAACGGTACACACAAGTTTAATAATTTTAACATGGACTTGTAGAGGATTTTGAAAGGAACAACTTGAATTTAAGTCTTTTCCTAATTAATTCAAAAAAGAAGTTTTCATCAGTTTATTTGTTTCTACTAAAAGTTGTTACCATCAGTTTTATCTTAGAATCCCCTGCAATAATGCATATTTAGTTTCAATAGGCGGGCATACATACCGGTCTCAAGATGATTTACGATCAGCGTTTCATCTTGTCTCGGCTGACATTACAAGTGAATGTTTCAACATATTATGCAAAAGGGCTGCTCCGTCAATTAGGTTGCGGTCAAAGATTTTGAAAGACGAGAAAGACAATTAAAGAAGAACTTGGCATAGTTAGTTCACAAAATTCCTTTGTGAAAGATGGTAAAAGAAGCGCAACAAAAAAGACATCGGCTTGTTTACTGTGTAGAAGCACAGGGAAAAAACTAAAGCAAAAGTACTAAAAGGTTAAAACCACAACTAAAAAAGGAAGACACAACTACCAAAACATTTATTCGACTTGAACGAAACATCTCTTCAAGAAGAGACCACAGCAGAACTCTGAACTCCCAAGACTGAAAGTTATAACTGCTTTTCGCAATATAGAATCCAATATTTTTAAAAATTCTGGCTGGATGATTTATGTGCCATATCTTGTAAAGAGCTACGAAGAATTATTAATCAAACATGTCTAATTACCTCTTAATTCATTTTGTAGTATGAACCTTTCTAAGATCTTAGACTCATTATAGGTTTTTGTGGTCTTAGGGGCTTAGGTCTCCATTATTTTAACAATATGGCTATCTCAAAAATTCTATCGGATGGATTTTAAGTAAAGAAGTCGGGAGGCTGGTTACCCTCCGGTCCGTTTTGATTCTTAAAAAGGGAACTACAATTTTCAATTCCCAATAGAATGAGCCCCCGACGAAGTTATACCATCATTCCTTCCTTAAAAACCTCATACGCTCCAGGTTCTGGGTGGCTGTATAAACCCAGAGATGTTACTATATGATCTTCGATCTATTTTGGATAAAATGACAATCTCAAAAATTTGATCAGACGCGTTTGGGGGAAAAACAGTTGGTTGGGGGGGGGGGGGGCTATTTACCACCATATTAATTTTGACTCTCAAAAAAGGGAACTAGAAATTCCGATTTACAATTGAATGTGCCCCCTCTAGAGTTTATGCTACCATCTCTTCCATAAAACCTTATATGCCTCAGGGGCATAACTTAAAACCCTTGTCCCCAGGTTGGCTGGGGGGGGGGGGGGGGCTGTGTTATCCTTGGAGTTTTGTTTTTTGATTTTGGGTCAATTTAATCCAACAACTCTTTCTATGTTAGGGATTTCAAGTTTTAATTCGTTCTATGTTGCGAATTTGCTTTGAGTGTTTCTGTTTTCTTTTTCTTTATGAAAATTAGATTTTTAAAAATGATTTGTGAAAAAAACCTGCATATATATCTGATTTTATGCATACATATAATGTCTGTATATTTATATTTTTACACGTGACTAAAAAGAAAAAAGGTGTCAGGTTTGCTTAGTAAGCTTTACTGTTAAATTTTTCTATGTCTGTTTAATTTAAATTTTGTTTTAGAAGTTGAAGATGCTTTACTAGGTGACAGCGAGAAGCCCTTTCATTTTCCAAACCATCTTTGTCACCAAAACGTGAAGATGTTCCTTTGCTTAATTTACCTAGCATATCAGGACCATGTAAATTTGAACACGACACTCAGGAATCCAAATGTTCTTACAATGAAGGTACATCTGAAACATTATGTTTTGTTGATTGAAACGTATTGGGTAATATTTTATTGGACAAAAATAGTACAAAGGGACTTAATCTTAAGATGGAACTTTTGTTTTATCTTATTCCAATGTGCAGGTGTTTGCCAAACCGTTTTAGTATTCTTTCATGAAAATTTGTAATTTTCACTTGAAAGTAGTTTGGTAGGTCTTATTACCAAACAGTTCGGGGTAACGAACTGTAAGTAAAGAGCAACCTGGATCAATAGTAAAAGAAACTAAAAAAAAAAAAAATAGAATTTTGATACCAATAGATACATCAAAAGAATCGGATTTAATGATGATTTCAAATATATAATGTTCATTAAGTTTAGTCTAACCCAACAAAGGTTATGAAAATTTTCTGTAGAAATTGTTTTATTTCCGAAAAAAAGGAAAAACATCCCCTAAAAGTCAGAGTATCTTAAGGAAAATCACACCATCAGATTCAGTGTATCAGAGAACCCTATTGTTGAGGTTTCAAGCTTCTGCCTTCAAAAATGTGGAATTTTGTATTTTTTTTTTTTTTCCAGAAGAAAGATTATGAATGCGTGTTTATTTGTTGTTTTTTTCGACAACGCCTTAGAAGGCGTTGTCGTAGAAACTTCAATAAGGGCTCATTCGAATGGAAATTCAAAGGGCTAATGCCCTTTTTAATAGTCAAAAGTGATTGGAGGGCAACTAGCCCCCACGCTCATCATTCCCCCAAACATATCCAATCAAAATTTTGAAATAGCCATTTTGTTCAGCGTAGTTGATTTCCACATAGAAAATGTGTTTTTCAGGAGGACACTCCCCCACAACTTTCGGGGCAAAGTGATTGGAGGGCAACTAGCCCCCCCCCCCCCCACGCCCATCATTCCCCCAAACATATCCAATCAAAATTTTGAAATAGCCATTTTGTTCAGCGTAGTTGATTTCCACATCGAAAATATGTTTTTCAGGAGGACACTCCCCCACAACTTTCAGGGCAAGGGTTTTAAGTTATGCACTGAGTGCATATAAGAACGATGTTGGCACAATGTACTATGTATTATTTTTTTTCTTTAGAGAAAAAATGGAAGAAAAATTTTCTTTTCATATGGAAGGGGTCGTCGTAGAAACTTCAAAAGGGGCTCATTCGATTGGAAATTGAGAGTTCTAGTGCCCTTTACTATAGTCGAAACTGATCGGAGGGCAACTAGCCCCCCACGCCCATCATTCTCCCTAACACATCCAATCAGATAGAAAATATGTTTTTGAGAAGGACACTCCCCCACTTCCCTCGAGGCAAGAGTTTTAAGTTATGCCCTGTGGGCATATAAGGTTTCTATAGAAGGCTTTGTTGTAGGAACTTCAAAACAGGCTCATTTGATTGAAATTCGAAGGACTAGTACCGCTCTTAATAGTCAAAAGTGATTGGAGGGCAACTAGCCCCCCCCCTCACGCTTATTATTCCACCAAACACATCCAATCAAAATTTTGAGATATCCATTTTGTTCAGCGTAGTTGATTTCCAGATAGAAAAATATGTTTTTGAGGAGGACACTCTCCCACTACCCTCAGGGCAAGGGTTTTAAGTTATGCCCTGGGGGCATATAAGGTTTTTAAAGAAGGCGTTGTCGTAGAAACTTCTAAAAAAACTCATTCGATTGGAAATTCAAAGGGCTAGTACCCTTTTTAATAGTCGAAAGTGATTGGAGGGCAACTAGCCCCCCCCCACGCCCATCATTCCCCCAAACACGTCCAATCAAAATTTTGAGATAGAACACTGAAATTTTGTTCAGTGTACGTGATTTTCAGATAGAAAATATATTTTTGAGGAGGACAGTCCCCCACAACTCTCAGGGCAAGGATTATAAGTTATGCCCTGGAGGCATATAAGGTTTTTATTGAATTCTTTGTCGTAGAAACTTGAAAAAGGGCTCATTCGATTTGAAGTTCAAAGGGATAGTACCCTTTTTAATAGTCGAAAGTGACTGGAGGGCAACTACCCTCCTCTCACGCCCACCTTTTCCCCAAACACATCCAATAATAATTTTGAGATAGCCATTTTGTTCAGCGTAGTTGATTTCCAGATAGAAAATATATTTTTGAGGAGGACACTTCCCCACAACCCTCAGGGCAAGGATTATAAGTTATGCCCTGGAGGCATATAAGGTTTTTATTTAAATCGTTGTCGTAGAAACTTGAAAAAGGACTCATTCGATTTGAAATTCATAGGAATAGTACTCTTTTTTATTAGTCGAAAGTGATTTGAGGGCAACTAACCACCCTCTCACGCCCACCTTTTCCCCAAACACATCCAATCAATACAAAATAGGTCTAAGGAGTCTAATCCATGTTTCCAAACGCAAACTACATCATCCATGATCCTACCCTAGAAACAAGGGGAGATTCGAAAACTGTGTATAGAGGAAGTTTCAATAGAATCTAGGAAAAGATTTGCTAATAAAGGAGTTATAGAAAGCCCCCATAGGTAACCCAAAAATTTTTCTATAAAACTCCTCTCTAAAACCAAAATAAAAAGAAAATTCATTTACTAGGATAATTAGTTTCATAATGACTTCAATATCCAAGCTGGCTAAAGTCACATCTTGTATTAAATCAAAATGTTTTTCTAATTCACTTTTTAAAATGTCCTCACACCTTTTTAAATCACAATTTGAATACATGGAAAACAACATCGAAACTACAGAGAACTGAACTTCCCTCCAGCGTGAATTTCTCAATTTATTAGTAAGATCAGTCGAATTTTTTAAATATGATCTTTGTGTTCCCAAAAGTGGATGCAATGCTACCGACAACCATTTTCCTAATTTCGAAACAGGTGACGGAAAAGTTGTTTTTTTGTCATGGCTGGCCAGTGTGGCTTAAGATATTGTATTAAGGTTTCACTTTGTTAATCATTGTCAGCATGGAAGGAGTTCTCGTAGAAACTTTCGAAGGTGCTCATTCAGCTGAAAATTGAAACTTTTGGTGCTTTTTTAAGAGTTAAAGGGACTGATGCCATCCCGTTTCCCTCCCAAAACCCTTTTTCGCTACCCTTCGTACAAAGATATTAGATTAAAATTAGGTATTTTGTTCAAATCAAAATGTCATGAAGTTTCACCATAACACCCTCATATGTTTGTTATACCCAGGATATAGCCCCCACCTTTTCTCAATTATAGATTTGCTGCTGCCAATATGTCAGATTTGCTGCTCCCTTCCCCTCAATTAGTTTCCAGCAACATTTTCAACAAGCCCTGGAAGTTTCAACTTAATACCCTCGGCTGTGCTTAGGCTATTGCTGATAGTATATTTTAAACAACCCTCGTGCAAATAACATGCTCTGATGTTGATCAATAAACTCTAAAGAAATTACCTGAAAGCAGTCTCAATTAGAAATGGTCACAGTCGTAAGTAGTTAAAGTCAAATTAATGAATGGTCGCAGTCGTTGTTGAAGTAGTTGCAGTAAGGGGCCTGAAAGTTTCAAGTTAAACCCTTTTCTATTCCTAAAGTATCACAGATATACCTTTTGTATAAGCCATTTGCACATAGTGTCCTTTGATTAAGTACAAATGCCCCTCAGCATTTACTAAAGTTTCACATTGACACCCTAACTCTTTTGGAACACAACTGGGTTGAAACATTCCTCCCTTTCCCAAAGGCAGATCCTGTGTAAACAATCAACATGTTGCATAATCTATAAACTGTCAAATAATTTACCCTAAATAAGCGTACTCTTTCTTGTCAGTGTTCTATCAATTGCCCTCATGTTTTTTCTTCAATTAATTTTTTTCCTTCCTCAACGTGACTAAAGGCTATTGCTGAGAGTAAAACAAAAATTCTTCTTATCTGTCTGCTTTTTACCTTTTTTTGTGATTTTGTCTTTTAAAATCAGCTGATAACGTGAAACCCTGATATTCAAATTTTGCTTACTCAAGGTAAAAACCCACTTCTAAACCCGTTTGCATTCGTCAAAAGATAACTGCCCCTTTTTGTTCAGAAAGATCTCTTCTGTAGATAATTTTCGGTACTCATACAGTCCAGCCTTTAAAGGATTTATCCCTATTTGAACTGGTATGTGTAAGACCGTGACTTTCGTCTTTTTTTTTTTTCAATCCAAAGCTTTTCGGCTGCTCCCAAAAATTGACCTTCAACATATGATGTGTGTTCTATTAGCTCTTCCTATTTTAGTTACAGTAATTCCTGATATTTGTTGTAATATTTCCTCTTCTTCACCTATGGTTTGATTTACAACACAGTGTACTTTTTGATCGTTTAGGGTTTCTTTTTTTCGCTCTTTCGTTGCATTAGAGTAACTAATTTTAAAAGCTAATATAACCTTTTAATATCATTATGAGGGAGAGAAGGGGTATCGAAAATAAAATTAGTTGTTAAAACATATCAAAACATATACTGTTTTTTTCTGTAGACTTTTAAAACATATTGAAATATTTATGTTTTGTTTTAGGTTTATTGAGTTTTGATTTTGTTTTATTCGTTTTTGTTTTGTTTTTTTACTCTGTGGGCTTTTAAAAACCTGTTGAAAGATGCGTTTTTTGTTTTCGGTTTATTAAATTTTGTTTTTGTTTTATTCGTTTTTTTTTTGTGTTTTTGTTTTTTTTTTTAACTCTATAGGGGGAAAAAAAACTCTACGATTTTTTTTCCATTATGAAAAAAATACGAGTTATCATTATGAGGGAGAGAAGAGGGATCGAAAATAAAATTAGTTAAAAACATATCGAAACATATACTGTTTTTTCTGTAGACTTTTGAAACATATTGAAAAATTTATTTTTTATTTTCAGTTTATTGAGTTTTGATATTTTGCTTTATTCGATTTTTTTTTTTTAACTCTATAGACTTTTAAATTTTAGGGGACTTATCACCACACGTGTCTGGAATGCACTTACAGGGAAATATGTCACTAGATGTTTTAAAAAATCCATCTACCAGTGGTTTCTCAAATGCATGTGCATCGGTATCTGAAGGAAAAGGGTTAGAAAATCAGAAAACCGGCTTGAAAAGTTGCCTGCAAGGTAAAAAGTATAGAAAATTGGAAAGATATCAAAGAACTCACAAAGAGAAAAAAACATATAAATGTGAGGCATGTGACAAGTTATTTACTCGAATGCAGCATTTGAACCTGCACCAAAGTGTGCATACTGGTGAAAAGCCGTTTAAGTGTGATGTTTGTGACAAGACCTTTTCTCGACCTGCACATTTGAAAACACATCAAAGAATGCATACCGGTGAGAAACCGTTTAAAATGCGATGTATGTGACAAGACCTTTTGTTGCACTAATACTTTTGAACAGACATCAAAGAACGCATACCGGTGAGAAATCGTTTAAATGTGATGTATGTGACAAGACCTTTTCTCAACCTGCACATTTTTGAAAACACATCAAAGAACGCATACCGGTGAAAAACCGTTTAAATGTAATGTATGTGACAAGACCTTTTCTCGCAACGATACTTTGAACGCACATAAAAGAATGCATACGGGTGAAAAACCGTTTAAATGTGATGTATGTGACAAGACCTTTTCTCATTCTTCGAATTTGAAAACACATAATAGAATGCATACAGGTGAGAAAACCGTTTAAATGCGATGTTTTGTAATAAATGCTTTTCTGAACTGGGTACTTTGAACAGGCACCGAAGAGTTCATACAGGTGAGAAGCCGTTTAAATGTGATGTATGTGACAAGACATTTTCTCAAGCTGCAAAATTGAACACCCATCAAAGAATTCATATGTGACCAAATCTTTCGTCAAGCAGGATATTTGAACAAACACCAAAGATGGCATACGGATGAGTAGCCAATTCTTGTTTGTATGTATCTATGTGATCCATGCGAGAAGTGTTCTTTGCAAGTTGTTTGAATTCTTGTCAAAGACTGCAATCAGGTGAAAAATCTTTCATATGTGATATGTGCAGAAAAGCTTTTGATTTTATCAATTTTTACAGGCATCAAAAAGTACATAGAGGAGTAAAGGAAGATTGTTGTAACACAAGCTGTATTCTCATTGGTTTGTGGCTAGTATTCTCACAACCACTTAGTAATACATTGAATTAGTTTTTTCTTTCAAATGTTTTTTTCCATGTATTTAGTTTCCTTAGCAATTTCATCATCATCCTGTGAAAAGTAGTGATACATGTTTGCTTGATTGTGACAAATGTGATGATTGTAAGAAATGCTTATATACATCAAGATTTTTCAATGAGCTCCAAAGAGTTTATACAGGTGAGAAAACTATTCAAAAGATTTGTCCAAGAAGTGCTTACCTTGACTGGACTATTTGAACACGCAAAAAGAGTGTGTACAGGTGAGATCCCATTTAAGTGTGATTTGTGCAAAAGAGTATTTTCATTTAAGTCTGCTCTGAATTAACATCTAACAAACCTATTCCAGAAAAAGTCTCTCAATTTATAGATTATTACAAAGAAATTTGGAACAATAGTAATCTTTATTTAAAGAAGAAAACTTGATGAAAAATTAATTTTTAAAAGAAAAGTATAGAGCTCCATTAAGCCAAGAATGAACAAAAATAAAGTAAAATAAGCTTCCAAGCGTAAAACTACCCCAAATCACTATCAATAAATAAATGAAACTCAAAAGGAACAGAAATTACAATAAATAGCCAAGTCAAACTCGAAACGAGCAAAATTACCGTGAGTAGGCTGATGACCCCTATGCCTTCTCAAGACCAGAACCCAATTTATGGTTTTTGGGAAAGGAGCAACAAAAAAACAAATGACCGTGGATTGTCAGTTTAATTGACATATACTGATATTTATTCCTTAAAGTTTTGATAATTTTTTATTTATGAAAGTAAGAAAAAGTGTAAACATTTTAAACTTATTTTGTTTTCAATTCTCTTAAAGTTTCGATCGGATATGTTTTGGGGAATGATAGGCTTGGGGGGGGGCTGGTATTCCTCAATTGACTTTTGACTCTTAAAAAGGGCATTAAAACTTCCAATCAAATGGACCCCATCTGATCCAAAGTCTATACAACTACCTGTTCCATAAAAACCTTATATGCCCTGGGCATAACTTACAACCCTTGCCCATGGGCTCTAGGGGATTCTGTGCACCCTAAAGACATTGCTTTGTGATTTTTGGATTATTGGTAACAAATACCTATCTCACAATTTCAATTGAATGTGTTTTGGGATAAAAGGATGTCAAAGAGGGGGCTAGTTGCTCTCCATCATGTTTGACTTATAAAAGGAAACTAGAACTATTCATTTAAAATCAAATGAGCCTCTTCTTAAGTTCACACAACCACTCCTTCCATAAAAAACCGTATATCCCCCTGGGGCATAATTTACAACCATACCTCTAGACTGTGGGGGTTTCTGTCCACCTCAAAGACCTTATTATATGATCTTTAGGGGATTTTTTAACAAATGGCTATCTTAAAATTTTTATCAGATGCATTTGTGGAAAATAAAACGTAGGGGGGGGGGATGCCCCGATCATTTCAACTCTTAAAAGGGAAACTAAAACATCTGATTTCGAGTCAAATGAGCCCCCTCCGGAGCTTATACTTTCCATAAAAACCTTATATGCCCTCGGGGTATAACTTATAACCCTTGTGCTGAGGGCTCTGGGGGGTGGAGGGGGCGATATCCTCAAAGACTTAATTTCCAGTTCTTTCATCTACATTGAACAAAATGGCTATCTCAAGATTTTAGATGTGTTTTGGGAATTGATTGGCGTGGGGGTGGGCTTGTTGCCCTCCAATCACTTTTGACTATTAAAAAAGGCCCTTTTAATTTCCAATCGCATCATCAGTTACATCAGTAACTGACAGAACCGAAACATGGTAACATCAGTTGCAGAACCTTACAACTTTTTGTGTTGCTGAAATGTCCAACATCCCCAATTCGGAAAACTTGTAGATACCCGATACTGTGTCTTTACTCTGTGAATATTTTAGTATAAGCAGTCCTTAGATACTAACACCGGTAAGAATTAAGCTATATAACACCAAAAGAGAGGTTTTTTTCACCTTTGCTGGCATTTAAACCAAAACTGCTCGTTCCTCTAAACAGAGACTTAGCTAGATGATAGAAAATTCTGAAAAATCAACTGATTTTTATTCAAACACAGATATATTGAGGAGGTTGCTTGTTAGCCAGAAGTTGCAGGCTAGATTTCTGTGGAAAGCTTAAAACTTGTCCGAGTTTATACCTTGTTAGTTTTCAATGCTGGATAAGGTATAAGCATTTTTTGGCTAATTTTTTGGGCAAAAAAAGGTAAATGAAAGTGGAACATAGTCCACTAATTGGTAAAGAATTAGGAATATCATGCTATTCGAATTTAGGTTAAATTTTAACAATAACCGGACTGTGGAATTCTCAATTCTGAAATGTCTAAATCTCAAGTAGCCTTCAGATAAATATAGAATTTCACCAACAATGGGTAAAGACCACTAATTGATAAAGAATTAAGACTATCATGCTATTTGAATTTAGGTCAAAATTTCACCAACAAAAGTCTTTTCTTTTAATGACACTTAATGTACCGGGTTTTTGTCATTCGACCTTGTGTCTCCGGCGTTTACCTTTATTTATGTCTATTTTTTACAGATATTTTAAAATTGAACCTTGAAAAAAAAACCTTGAACCTTCTTGGTCATAAATTTCAAACAGATCAGCCTAAAAAATAAATATTTTGTTCTAAGAATATGCTGAATGCATTTTTATCAGATTCATTTGTGGAAAATAAAACGTAGGGGGGGGGGGGGGGGGGTGGCTGCCTCCGATCACTTTGACTCTTAAAAGAGAAACTAAAAAATCTGATTTCTAGTCAAATGAGCCCCCTCCAGAGTTTATACTTTCCATAAAAATCTTATATGCCCTCAGGATATAAATTTATAACCCTTGTGCTGAGGGCTCTGGGGGGGAGGGGGGTGATATTCTCAAGGACATAATTTCCAGTCGTTTCAACTTCGTTGAACAAAATTGCTATCTCAAGATTTTAGATGTGTTTTGGGATTTGATTGGCGTTGGGGTGAGCTCGTTGCCCTCCAATTACTTTTGGCTATTAAAAAAGGCCCTTTCAATTTCCAATCGCAACATCAGTTACATCAGTAACTGACAGAATCGTAACATGGTAACATCAGTTGCTGAACTGTAAAACGTTTTGTGTTGCTGAAACGTCCAACATCCCCAATTGGGAGAACTTGTAGAAACCCGATACTGTGTCTTTACTCTGTGAGTATTTTAGTATAAGCAGTCCTTAGATACTAACACCGGTAAGAATTAGGTTATATAACACCAAAAGAGATGTTTTTTACCTTTGCTGGCATTTAAACCAAAACTGCTCGTTCCCCAAAACAGACACCTAGCTAGATGATAGAAAATTCTGAAAAATCAACTGATTTCTATTCAAGCACAGATATATCGAGGAAGTTGCTGGTTAGCCAGAAGTTGAAGGCTAGATTTCTATGGAAAGCTTAAAACTTGTCCGAGTTTATACCTTGTTAGTACAATGCCGGACAAGGTATAAGAATTTTTTGCTAATTTTTTGGGGGAAAAAAGGTAAATGAA
Source organism: Artemia sinica (assembly GCA_027921565.1). Lineage (NCBI taxonomy): Eukaryota > Metazoa > Arthropoda > Branchiopoda > Anostraca > Artemiidae > Artemia > Artemia sinica. Next base: position 101,114 of record JAPEVW010000354.1, read on the forward strand.
AGTGGGAACATAGACCACTAATTGGTAAAGAATTAAGCCTATCATGCTGTTCGAATTTAGGTCAAAATTTTAACAATAACCGGACTGTGGAATTCCCAATTCCGAAATGTCTAAATCTCAATTAGCCCTCAGATAAATATAGAATTTCACCAACAATGGGTAAAGACCACTAATTGGTAAAGAATTAAGACTATCATGCTATTTGAATTTAGGTCAAAATTTCACCAACAATCGGACTTAGAACTGGGGATGAATCTGTTTAATTTTGGATCTCCTGTAGGACTAAGGCCATCCTGTTACAGCTTGAGTATAGATGAATATTGATCTTCTATTTTATTTAAAAAATCTAATCATGTTCCATTATATTTTAACTGCTTATTTGTTTAAATACATTAGTTTTTGCTTCATTTATTAAAAATATGTCTTCATCATTGTTTTGAAAAGAAGAAAAACAGGCCTTCACAAGTCAATGCAACAAGAAATCTTCTGATTCAAATTCTCTTGGCTCCGAAGCTCCAATTGAAGGTGTCTTCATGGTCATAAATTTCAAACAGATCAGCCTAAAAAATAAATATTTTTCGCTCTAAGAATATGCTGAATGACTTTTTCTACAAATTTTTTTTTTCTCTTTATAAGTCCATTTCCTCTACCCCATATCAAATAAAAATTTCAAGTCCATTTGATCCCTCAGTCAAATAAAGTTTCAACTGGGTCCCTTAAGCCATCCCTTAGCCAAACCTTAGAGATTGTAAACACGCCCTTTGGACATTGTGGATGAACATAGTGTCCTTTAACGTAATTTAGCTTTAACTTCAACGTTAATACCAACATTTCCTGAAAATTTAAACTCTATACCCTTAGTCGATCCTAAGATATCGTATATATAACTTTAAAGCAACGTGGAAGTGTCTTTTAATTTCGTTTTTTTTTTTTTAAAAACCGTCAACCATCCGCGGGAGTTTTCAATTTGATATCTTTTAGCCATTATTGAAATATTACAAATGTATTCTTTTAGCAACCTAGATACATACATTGTCTTTTAATCTGGTACAATATCCCCTGTAGCTCTCCCTGAAAATTTCAACTTAATACTTTTAGCCTTTTTTAAGATATTGCTGGTACGCACTTTTGACAACCTGGATGCACATAGTGCCTTTTCATTTATTAAAATCACCATCAACATTCCTTGAATTCTGTAACTAATGCCATTAGCCGTTCCCTAGAACTTCGATTTATGTCGCTTAGCCGTTTCTAGGAATTCGTAGATATACCCTTTCAAATCCTGGATACTCACCATGTCTTTTGGTCCAAGTCGCTATCCCCTAAAAATTTCAACCCATATACCATTAGCTGTTCCTGAGATATTGCAGATTTTGCCTTTTGACAATCTGGATACGCATAGTTTCTTTTGATTTACTTTAACATTCACCTCAACTTTCCCTGTAATCTTCAGCTTAATATTCTAAGCCATTCCTGGGATAGACTAGATGCATTTAGAGTTTCAATTTAGTTCAATATCCCACTTAACATTCTGGGAAAAGTTTTGACTTATTGCCATTAGCCATTTTTGAGTATTTGCAGATTCACCCATTGCACTTAGTATCTTGTGATTTAATTTAACAGCCTGTCCCCTAATATTCTCTGAAAGTTTCTACTTATTTTACGTAATAAGCTAAGTACCTATGTAATTGATACATGTATTTGATACCATTACTGATGTATTACAGATCCTCCCTTTTGACGACTTAGATGTTCATGATGTCCTTAGAATTATTTTACCTTCTCCCGAAAGTTTTATCATAATACACTTAGCGGTTCCTAAGATATTGAAAATGCCCCATTTGACTACCTTGTTGTACATTATGATTTTTGTTATACATGTCATGAAAGTTTCAACTTCATACCCCTACTGTTCTTGGATACTGCAAAAATACTGTTTTGACAACATCAAAGCACATAGTATCGTCTGGTTTAGTTCAACATTCCCCTCAGCATACCCTGGAAGTTTCCAGTTAGTACTCCTATTCGTTCCTATATATATTCGTATATATAGTAAACAGGTGTTTTTTTGCGACCAGGATGCATGCAGGGTCTTTTGAGCTACATGAACATCTCTCTTAGCATTTCCTGAAACTTTCAACTTTATACTCTACCACTGTTGAGATATTGAAAATACGCCCTTTCAACAACCTGGATGCAGGTCTGACATTGAATTTATTTCATCATACTTCTCAACACTCCATGAAAATTTTGACATGGCAACCTTGACCGTTCTTCAGTACTGAAAGTACGCCCCTTTTGACAATTTGTTTGAACATGGTGTCTTTTTAATTACTTTCCTATCTTCCTCAACGTGCCCTGGAAGTTCCAAATCTTTACAGTCAGCCGTTCGGGAGACATGGCAGATACGCCCTTCTGACAACCAGGATACACATAAAATCTCTGGTTTTAGTTCAATATCCTCCTTAACTTTCCCCTAGATTTCAACTTAATACCTTAAGCCGTTCCTGAGATATTGTAGGTATACCCCTTTGGCAAAGCGTTTGAACATTGTGTCCTTGGATTTGATTTTAGGTCCCCCTCAGCATGCCTTGCAAGTTGTAAGTTAATAAACGTAGCCTTTCATGAAATATAGCCAAGTATTTTGACAATTAATGTCCTTAAGACTTCCCCTTCTATTACCTCTCATATACCCCCTGAAATGTCAGTTACTTCTATAAAATTTCTGGGTGTTACCATCTCTTGACTTAACGCTCTTGCTCAGCAGGGTCGCCAGCGTAGAGGGAACTGGTTGAAAGCACTGTCAGTCTTCTCAGAGCAGCTCTGTTCAAGGCTGCTTGGAAGGGCCTTGTTTGGGTCGATGTTGCGGTTGAAGATAAGATAAGATAAGATAAGTTTTATTCTTCATTAAATACACATATAATATTACATGTTATTAATCCCTCAAAGGCTCATTGGCCTGTACAAAGAGGGAAGACATATGAATTACATACTCAGAGATAAAAAACAAAAGAAAATTTAAAATGATCACTTACTCACATATGAAGGAGAAGAAAAGAAAATATAGATAAACTGGAAACTATAGAAAAAATTAGAATAAATAAACTAAAATTTATTAATTATATTAAATAGACTCACAAAAAAAAAAAAAAAAAAAAAAAAAAAATTATATTATTATTACTATAAGCGAATCCCTATCGTCGAAACAGAATTATGTGTATTGTCAGGTAAAACCAACATCATAATAGCTGTTACGATATTATTCATAACTCTTATCCAAAATATTAAAAAATCAAAACTTAATCCATGTACAGCCCTTTTAGCTTGTATTTAAAACTATATAAATTCCAATTCAATCAACTCTGCTTATTTCTGAGGCTAGGTAGCAAAATTGAGGTTTATGGGTTAATTCAGTCATAAGGCTTATAATTATTGGACTGTAATAAAATGGTGCGAAAGCAAATAAAATTTAACCCGTCTTCATGAATGCTACTCCTTAGTGAAACTATACAAGTTTCAGCAATAAATATTGATAGTCATACCTGAGGTCTGGGAGTCATAGCGCAGAGAAGACCACCATAAAACAAAACTAAACATTCAGGGGACATCAACTCCAAAAAAAAAAAAAAAAAAAAAAAAAAAAAAAAAAAAAAAAAAAAAAAAAAAAAAAAAAAAAAATTATTCAGTTTGATTCTTAACTAAATGGTCCTTAAGAATCCTCTTGAAAGTGCCAAACGAGTGGCATTTCTGTACTGAAGAAGGCAGGGAGTTCCAAACCTGATGACAAGCGATGAGGGGATTGAAATCTGACCGCACAGTGGGAGTAGGAGGAATGCAGATATTATGTGACGAACGAAGGTTATATGGAGCTGAATCAGAAATAAACTGAGGAGTTTTTTGAAGAGATTTTGAAGATTGCCATGAAGCTGATGAAAAACAAAAGAAGCACAAGAAAGAATGTAGATAGACTGTAGATTTAGAAGCGGTCTTGGTGAAGAACAGTTGGTGTCCATAACCAGACGCCGTGTTTTATCATACATGACAGAAAGCGACCGCTGTGTAGAAGGAAAAGTAGACATCCATACTATGGGGCAATAAGAGACATATGACTGGACAAGGCAGAAAAAAAAGAAGCTTCAGAATAGATCCAGGAAAGTTGTGTTTGAGTTTCGAATGACACCCAAAATCCGTGAGACCTTAACCCTAATCATGGCTATATGGCGTCTAAACGAAAGGTTCTCATCAAGCAGGATACCAAGAAACCGGACCAACCGATTCTTTGGTCTAAACAAGGAGCCTTGTGACACCTGAAGCTGTGTCAGTTGAGGGAAAGCTACACCAATTCGAGAAAAAATAAGAAAATGTGACTTGGTAACATTCAAGGCCAAGCAATTCGCCTCAAACCATGAAACTACTCTCTCAAATATTGCCACCAGATTAGATCTGACATCACATTCCGTCCTCCCTAAAGTCCCAAAAGTGCTGTCGTCAGCAAAAGCAACGAGGCAATCTTCATTAGAAGTAGCATTGGGAAACAAAGGAACATCCGGATGACAAAGATTGCAGCATACTAGAGGACTGGTGTTCTTGACTGCTGAAATAAGATCATTGACATAAATCAGAAATAAAACGGGGCCAAGAACAGATCCCTGGGGGACACCATATTCTACTTCAGAAGGGCTCTGGAAAAGCGGATCAATTGAAATAAGTCTACCAGAAAGATATGATTCAAACCAAGAGAAAACATTTGATCTTATACCAATATGCGATAATTTCCAAAGAAGAATCTGATGAGTCAAAGAATCAAAAGCTTTACGAACATCCAAAAATAAAGCTGCCGGGATAAGACCAAAATCTATTGCCGAATGAATGAAATTCAAGAGAGATGCACAAGCATGCTCTGTAGAGTGATTCGCTCGGAATCCAAACTGGAAATCATGGAAAAAATTTTTGACATCCAGAAAACTAAGAAGCCTGGATAGCATAGCCTTCTCAAAAATTTTGCTGAAAACAGATAGAAGAGAAATTGGCCTATAATAGCAGGATCACTCCGGGACCCACCTTTATGCAGTACTATAACCTTAGCTCGCTTGAGTGATTCAGGGAAAATTCCATTCACGAAAGACAGATTGACAAGCTTAGTCAATGGTGACAGAATAGCAGGAAGAACGGCACGGATAACCCTTGTAGGAATTCTGTCGGGCCCTGAAGACGATGAACCTTTAAGTGCATTTACGATCCGAGCTACCTCGAACTCAGAAACAGGGTTCAAGACCATTGACTTTAAACATGGGGGTCCAAGATAGGCTCTGAAATCGCAACGAGGAGTTCTAGAGCTCACAGATGAAGCAGTCATTTTTCCTATATTAGCAAAATAAGACGTAAGCTCTAGCTGAACATTTTCTTCTCCTTGGACAATTTTACCGTCAACTATCAGCGTTGTTGGAACTGAAGGCGGAGGGGGAGTAGGTTTAAGTACAGAATTAATAATTTTCCATGTCTTCCCAACATCCTTTCCACACTCAAAAAAATTTCCTGTGATAATACTGAGACTTGGCCTTCCGACACAGAGAATTAAATATATTCCTATAAGCCTTGAACCGCTGATGATGAGAAGCAGATGACGAAGCCTTGTATAGTTTCCACAGATAATTTTTCCTTTCCAGCTTTTATGGAGACCTGGAGTCATCCACGGATTCAGCAGTACTCTCCTTTTCGAGGTATGAGGCTTTGCATTCCGGTGGCAAACTTCTAGGATACCATCTTTTACTGAATCATAAAAGAAATCAAAAAGAGCGGTTAAAATCAGATTCAGAATCCAAACTATCCAAGGCTGATCAGTCAAACGAGATTTAAGTAGACTGATCTCACTGACACCAAAACGGAAAAATGGGGAGATTAGATGGCGAAGCTTTACGCTGCGATCGATTAGCAGTCCTATATCGTGAAATAGCAGGGAAATGATCAGAAATATCACTAACCATCACCGAATTATCTAAGACATCTAGTGACGAAAAAATATTATCAATAAGTGATGCATGCATCTCAGTAACTCGGGTTGGTATAGAAACTGAAGGTAGAGTTCCCGCAGAAAGCATCATTGACAAAAAATCTGCAGCCGAAGCAGAATTTTGATCCAGCAGGTTAAGGTTGAAATCCCCCATAAGGATTAGTTCGCAAGGATGCTTTTGACTAAGTCCAAAACCTCTTCCAGAATTTTCATAAACGAAGGAATAGATCCACTAGGGGATCTGTAAACCAAACCGACAACTAAATCCTTACAACCTGACTTAATCTCAATAAAAAGGGATTCAAAGATTCCTTCCTCATTTCTACTCAAATCACTTCGGAAATTATATACAAGATGATCGGCAATATACAGGGCAAGGCCACCTTTCGCCATCTGTTTCCGGTTCATCCTCTCCATCCTAAATCTTTGGATATCTAAAAGCATATCCTTTTTTGAATCCAGAAAGTTTCACATAAACCAATAACATCCGGAGTTCCCCCACTGACGATCCGTTTCAGCTCATCAAAAGAGGAACAAAGTCCCTGAATGTTAAGGTGAAGCACAGAGAAAATACCATCTTGTTTAGAAGAGGCAGAACCACTTAATTGCGAAACATACTTACTTTCAATAACTGATTTTAGGATCATTATAATTCCTATTTCTACTTCCAACTGAATTATTAAATATACTTTCTATATCTAAAGGATTATTTTGTAACTCAATAAAACGTTCCCCCAAAGAGTTAACATCACCCTGGTCACTAAAAGAATTAATCATTTTACTTACGGTGGATGGTAGATCCGCTCCGCGTCCAAACTCACCAGACCAAAGGATAACGACATAAATAAATAAATAAAACCACAATAATCATACCAATAAGTAAGATACATATACATTTTATATTATTGAACAAATTAATAATAATAATTTCAGATAAATTTAGTAACTTTCTTAAATCATTAATCATACTACTCAGTTCCTGAAATAAAAAATAAATAACGCTAAAGCTCCACTGCATTAATGTACCCATGAGACCAATACAAGTAAAATTATTTTCAAGATAACAAAGGATTAAACTCCCAAACTGACGCAATGACTTGTGAGAACAGGCATGTAACAAAAAAAGAATAATTATTGAAATCCATAAATTTCATTGACGTTAATTGGAACGAAAGTAAATCATTAGACAGATACGCACAGAGAAAAAAAAAAAGCAAAAGATAAATAAAATACGCTGAATATATGAATGGCAAGATACTAAACATATCTAAAAAAAAAAAAAAAAAAAAAAAAAAAAAAAAAAAAAAAAAAAAAAACTGAATCTTAAACACAGTCGGCTAGAGTATGAATTTTTTTAGTGACACTTTCACCGTTAGGCCTTGCCAAGATTTGCCCACGATCAGTCCAAACATTTCTATGACCAAATCTGTCCTTAGCGGCATATAGGATCTCACGTCGCCTCTTTGTTAATGCTTCCGATAGGAAAATTCCACTTGAAGCTAACCTAGCTTTTGCTTTGAAGACTTTCTTCGCTATATCACTATTCACAAATTTAACTAAAACAGGAGGACTTTGTCGTTTAGGGAGCATCGGTTAAAGCAGGGGATATTTTGAATCTGTAGATATTCCTAATTTGGGCAACATTAATTTCAGTCAGGTTCATTTTGGTTATGAAAACTTGCAGGATTGTTGATTGGAGGTCAGATCCGGACTGTTGCTTAACACCATGCAAAATTAGCGAATCAAGCAGCACTTCTTGTTCAAATGAATCTAGTTTCATCTCATTTTCTTGATTTTCTCTTCTTGATTTATAATTTGGTTGCGAAGAGTTTTCAGCGATTGTTCAATTTTTTTCAAATTTGGGTTGATAATCAAGAGTAATCGCGTCATATATTTGACAAATAATGTCGTGGGATGACTGGCGGAAGGAATCAGCATCCGAAAACCTTTCATTAACCTTCTTAGTTATATTTTGCAGTAACTCTCGCTTAGTTTTTTCCAGATCAAGTTCCGTAGAAGTGATTTTATCCATCAACGAAGCACATTCTCCTGTATTAGATTCCTTAATTGTTAATGCATTAAATGTCTTGGAAAGGGATTTATAAATATCGGGTGAATTTTTCAATTCCTCAAATGCAGCCTTTACACCTGCAGTCTGTTTTGTTGAAGTTCGGCTAACGCTTGGATTATATTCTGCCAAGTTGGCTTCAACAAGTCTGTATTCGTCATGTGTCCCATAGCAAAATACCAAATATGATGGCTTTCCTTTGCTATCCTTGGACACTTTTAGTATCTTTACTGGCCAATGAGGATAATTTTTGAAGTTAGCTAACGCGATATCAAACTCTTTAAATGCAGGCATTTCCTATTAAGGAGAGGACAAAAGTAAAAGCAACTTATCTTTATCTAAGTAAAGAACCTTAAGGAAAAATTTAGTTGGAAAAATGCTCCAAAGATTCAATAATATATATCCAAAATAATCTATAAAATCCACTAATATCAGTCTATTTCAATACCAATTAGTTTGGCACCAAAGGTGAACACAGATCAATTAGCTCGCAGTAGTTTACTCAAGAAAAGTCAATGGCGCAATAAATTTCACCTGTGTCTTAATCCGTTTAGTTGAACAAACCAGTTCTTTATTGTTCAGAGACTATAAAATATCCGTTTTAAACTAGGTGTTCACTGAATGAAAGCGAGTTTAATACTGAGGCGTTGATTTATAACGTCAGCTCATCTGGTGCGCGGCCTCCCTCGAGCACGTTTCCAGACAATCGAGGGATTGAAGTCCGATACGATCCTTGCAGGGGAAGTTGGTGAGAGGCGGAGTAAGTGGCCGTACCATCTTAGAGAACGAGCTTCTTCTTGGGTGGAGAGGTTCGCTAACTTGAAGATCCTCAGGATCTCAGTATTGCGGATCTTGTGATACCGTTTGACGCCTTCAACTCGAGGCAGGTGTCTAGTTTGGATGGCATCGACCTTTCTTAGCTGTGTCTGCGTTATTGGCCATGTCTCATACGAGTACAGCATGATGCTTGAGACTGTGGCGCTGTAGATACGGGCTTTTGTAAGGTGACTAATTGGCGGTTTGTGGGAGACTGCTCTCAGAAGCCGTCCGAATACAGAGTTTGCCTTGGCTGATCGGGCTGAGATTTCGGCGTTAATTGCGCCATTTGATTATATAATGGATCCGAGATAATTGAAACTGCCTTATCACGTCAACCGCTTGGCCGTTGATCGCAACAGTTAAGGGTGATTCAGATGCGGTCTATTGTACTGGCAGGTGTGCGTGTAACTGAACCCCTGTAACTGAACCACCGTGTAACTGAACCACCGTACAACTGAACCCCCGTATAACTGAACCCTTGTGTAACTGAGCCACCGGGCAACTGAGCCCCATTTAACTAAACCCCTGTGCAACTCAACTCCATTTAACTGAACCCCATGTAACTAAACCCCCATGTAACTAAACCCCCGCGTAACTGAACCCCCGTACAACTGAACCACCGTGCAACTGAACCACCGTGCAGCTGAACCACCTTGCAACTGAACCCTCGTGTAACTGAACCACTGCACCGAAGCAGGTAATTAACCTTTTTGAAACCAAACGATAAACAACTACGAGCGTAGAAAATACCACAAAGTAAAAACAACAAAATAAGCAAAGTGGTAAAAAAAATTACAGTATGTAGACGGTAAAAGCCGCTGTTTACCCCCCCCCCCCCCCCCGAAAAAAAATCCTTTAAGGAAAATACCCCACGGAAAATAACACCTCACGGAAAATACCCCCTCCCAGAAAATACCTACCCGTGGAAAATCTCCCCCCCCCCCAAAAAAAAAAAGATACCTTTTACGGTTTTGTAGTCTTCAATCACTTTCGGCTTATAAAAAAAAAAAGAATCACTTTCAACCATAAAAAATAGGCCTAGCCCTTTCAATTTCCAATCAAATGAGCCCTTTTGAAGTTTCTACGACAAAACTTTCAATAAAAATCTTATATGCCCCCAGGACATAACTTATAACCCTTGCCCTGAGTGCTGGGGGATGTCATTCTCAAAGACCTAATTTCCAGAACTTTCTACTACGTTGAACAAAATGACTATCTGAAAATTTTGATTGGATGTGTTTGGAGGAATGGTAAGTGTGACGGGGGGGTTAGTTACCCTCCAATCACTTTCGACTATTACAAAGGGCACTAGCCCTCTCAATTTCGAATCTAATGAGCCCCTTTTGAAGTTTTACGACAACTCTATCTGTAAAAACCTTATATGCCCCCAGGCAGAACTTACAACCTTTGCCCTTGGGGCCCTGTGGGGTTTGTCATCCTTAAATACATAATTTCCAGAACTTTCAACTAGGTGTGAACAAAATGGCTATCTCTAAACTTTGATTGGATGTTTTTGAGGAAATGGTGGGCGTAAGAGGGGGGTTAATTACTCTCCACTCACTTTTGACTATTAAAAAGGGAATTTCAATTTCCAATCAAATGAGCCCTTTTTGAAATTTCTGAAATTTTTTGAATTTCCTTGCCCTGAGGGCTGTGGGGGGCTGGAGGGGTTTTCATCCTTAAAGACCTATTTTCTTAAACTTTCAACTACGTTGAATAACATGGCTATCTAAAATATTATTTGGATGTGTTTGGACAAAAGATAGGCTTGAGAGGGGGATTAGTTGCCTTCAAATCACTTTCGACTATTAAAAAGGGCACTGGCCCTTTGAATTTCCAATTGAATGAGCCCTTTTTTCAAGTTTCTATGACAAAGATTTCAACAGAAACCTTATATGCCCCCAGGGCATTACTTATAACTCTTGCCTTGAAGACTCTGGGGGGAGTGTCTTGCTCAAAGGTATAATTTTCTGAACTTTGAACTGCGTGGAACAAAATGGCTATATCAAAATCTTTATTGGATGTGTTTGGGGAAAATGATGGGCGTGGAAGGGGTGTTAGTTGCTTTCCAATCACTTTCTACTATTAAAAAGGGCACTAGCCATTTCAATTTCCAATCGAATGAGCCCTTTTTGAAGTTTCTACGACAACGCGTTATATAAAAACCTTATATCTTCCCTAGGCATAATTTACAACCCTTGCCCTGAGGGCTGTGGGGAGGGGGGGTCGTCATCTTCAAAGACTTAATTTTCAGAACTTAAAACTGCGTTGAATAAAATGGCTATCTAAAAGTTATGATTAGATGTTTTTTGGGGAAAAGGTGGGCGTGAGAGGCTGGTTAGTTGCCCTAAGGTCTGTGGGGGACTGTCCTCAAAAAAATAATTTCTATCTGGAAATCAACTACGCTGAACAAAATGGCTATCTCAAAATTTTGATTGGATGTGTTTCGGGAAATGGTGGGCGTGGAAGGGGCATTAGTCGCTTTCGACTATTAAAAAGGACACAAGCCACACCAATTTCCAATTGAATGAGCGCTTTTCGAAGTTTCTACGACAACTTCTTCGATACAAAGTGCCCTGTTCTAAAGGAAAAAGTTAATAAATAATACATTGTGCCAACATCGTTCTTATATGCCCCCAGGGCATAACTTAAAAGCCGTGCCCTGAGGGATGTGGGGGAGTGTCCCCCTCTTTACTTAGTCTCTGTTTCTTGTCTCGTTCTCGAGTGTCCCTGTTCTTTACTTAGGCAGCGCGATCGCGCTGCCTATGATTTATACAACAACTTTCTATATAGACCTTATATGCACCCAGGGCATAACTTACAACGCTTTCACTGAGGGCTCTGAGGGGGTTATCGTCCTAAAAGACTTAATTTCCAGAACGTTCAACTACGTTGAACAAAATGGATATCTCAAAATTTTCATTGGATGTGTTTTGGAAAATGGTGGGCGTGAGAGGGGCGTTAGTCGCTATCCAATCACTTTCAACTATTAAAAAAAGGCACAAGCCCTTTCAATTTCCAATTGAATGCGTCCTTTTGAAGTTTCTACGTTTCTACGACAACGCTTTCAATAAAAACTTTATTTGCCCCGGGGCATACTTTACAACCCTTGCACTGAGGGCTCTGAGGGGGTTATCATCCTAAAAGACCTAATTTCCAGAATTTTTAACTACATTGAACAAAATGGATATCTCAAAATTTTAATTTGATGTGTTTGGGAAAATGGTGGGCGTGAGAGGGGCGTTAGTCGCTATCCAATCACTTTCAACTATTAGAAAAGGCACTATCCCTTTCATTTTCCAATGGAATGAGCCCTTTTGAAGTTTCTACGACAACGCTGTCAATAAAAACTTTATATGCCCCCAGGGCATAATTTACAACCTTTGCCCTGAGGGCTGTGGGGGGAGGGGTTGTCATCCTTAAAGACCTAATTTCCAAAAATTTCAACTACGTTAAATAAAATGGCGATCTAAAAATTTTGATTGGATGCGTTTGGGGAAAAGGTAGGCGTGAGAGGGGGGTTAGTTTCCCTCAAATCACTTTCTGTTAACTTTCTGACTATTAAATAGGGTACTAGCCCTCTGAATTTCCAATCCAATGAGTCCCTTTTCAAGTTTTTACGACAAAGATTCAATAAAAACCTTATATGCCCCCAGGGCATAACTTATCATCTATGCCCTGAGGGTTCTGGGGGAGTGTCCTCCTCAAAAATATAATTTCTATCTGGAAATCAACTACGCTGAACAAAATGGCTATCTCAAAATTTTTATTGGGTTTGTTTCTGGGAATGATGGGCATATGGGGGGTGGGGGGTTAGTTGCCCTTCAATCACTTTCGACCATTAAAAAGGGCACCAGCGCTTTGAATTCCCAATCGAATGAGCTTTTTTTGAAGTTTCTACGACAACGCCTTCTATAAAAACCTTATATGCCCCCAGGGCATAACTTAAAACACTTGCCCTGAGGGTTGTGGAGGAGTGTCTTCCTCAAAAACATATTTTCTATCTGGATATCAACTACGCTGAACAAAATGGCTATCTCAAAATTTTGATTGGATGTGTTTAGGGGAATGCTGGGCGTGGGGGGGGCTAGTTGCCCCCCAATCACTTTCAACTATTAAAAAGGGCACTAGCCATTCCAATTTCCAATTGAATGAGCCCTTTTCGAAGTTTCTACGACAACTCCTTCGATACGAAGTGCCCGGGTATGGAGAAAAAAAAAAACATTGTGCCCACATCGTTCTTTACTTAGGCAGCGCTAGCGCGCTGCCTATGATTTGTTGAATTTAAATCAACTTGTTGGGAGTGATGAAAAAACTTGAGAGCGATGGCTAATTAGAGTAAAGACAAAACAGAGTCTCTGTGAGAGGCAAAGCTGGCATAACTTTTTTAGGATTGCATAAGAATGATTCGTTTTACTTATTGATAGACAGTCTATCATCCATCCTAGGGCATTAGTAAAATAGATAGGCATACAGTAAGGGTAATTTAAATAGTTTATCATTGTCTATCTAAGGGGTGAAATCAAGGTTTTACTCTTAACTATCGGGTTCTGAAGTCACATGCAGAATAGCGAAAAAACACGAAAATAGACATCCCCCTCCCCCAGTGGTGCTATGGTCTCAGAAACCAGGAAAGCGGAAAGAAAAATACCACCAGAGAAATATCCACTCGATCTGTGGATGTTGTTTTTTTGTTTTTTGCTGAATTTTAAATAGCAACTGACACAATGAAAGATTATCTTAGCCGCCAAGTCACGATTTTTACCCTTAATGGATCATCTATTGGGTTCTGGGGTCATAAATATGGTGAAAACCCTGAATTCTTGAAATCCAGGTAATCTTTACAATATTGCAATAATGCTTAAGTTAAATTTCTTTCATCAACAAGATATATGCATAGCAAAAAAAAAAATGAAAATAGACCCCCCCCCTCCCACTGGGATCCATGTCACAAGCAACTCAGAATTGTAATTGGAGCTTACAAAATTCAATCTTTACAGAAATAAAAAAAGAAAAAAAGAGTCATCGAAAATCTATAAGCAAGGTCCGTGAAGGAATAATACTATGATAAGTAGTAATCACTATTTACAGACTTAATATATCCTTTAAAAAGGTAACCACTAGACGTCTTCCAGTCGGGGAATGACAACCCCATCCCACAGTTGGAAATTGTTTCACGTGCCATAGCTGAAAGGTTGTTCAGATCTGGCAAAAGAACTCAAATAAAAGACACTAAGGTGATACCATCCTTTTACAACCAACCCGAAAATTTGAATGCAAGAATGCAATCCTGTTATAACCTGATAAAATCCTGTTACAACCAATTCAAAAAACTGGAGCTAATTATAACAAGTCATCTTAATATGTTAATTAAATAAAAAAAAAAGAAGTTTTTTAAACTGAAAGTAAGGAGCGACATTAAAACTTAAAATGAACAGAAATTATTCCGTATATGAAAGGGGCTCTCCCCTCCTCAACGCCTTGCTCTTTACGCTAAAGTTTTTTATTGTTTAAAAAAATAAAGTTGTGAGACAGAGTCAAACTTTAGCGTAAAGAGCAAGGCGTTGAGGAGGGGACAGTCCCTTTCATATACGGAGTAATTTCTGTTCGTTTTAAGTTTTAATGTCGCTCCTTACTTTCAGTTTAAAATATTGTTTTTTTTATTTAATTTCTGATCGTTTTTTAGTTAATGCAGCTTTTATTGTGGTTCACCGTCATTGAATAAGTAAACAAAATTTGGTTCCAATTCTTTAAAATTGACCCCTTAATCACAAAGGCCGTTAATTAGAATAAATAGCTCTTTTGAAAGTACTAAAAAATCTTTGGCTTAAAGAGCGAGGCATTGACTAGAAGGTAAACCCAATCATATAGCTAATATTTTTTTTGTTCGTTTTAAGTTTTGATGTTGCTCCTTACTTTCAGTTGAAAAACTTGTTTTTTTATATTTAATTTCTTATTTTTTTTAAATAATGATGGCAAATCCGGCGCTCTCTTCAAAGCAATTTCCCTTCCCCATGAAAACTTCCTTCATGAAAAGATCCTCCCATATAACCCCCGACCCACCCCACCCCCCACTACCAGAAAAAATTCCCCCTGAAAATGTCTGTATACTTCCCAGTAACCAATACTATATGTTAACATTGGGTAAAGTTCATAACTTTCAGCCCTCCCCCTGGGGGCTTCGAGGGATTAAGTCATCCTAAAAGACATAGTTATAATATTTTCGATCATGCTGAACAAAATGGTTATCTCAAAATTTTGATCGGGCTACTTTGGGAAAAAAATGAGCGTGGGAGGGGGCCTAGTTGCCCTCCATTTTTTGTCACTTAAAAAGGGCACTAAAACTTTTAATTTCCGTTCCAATGAGCCCTCGCACGATATTCTAGGATCACTGGGTCGATACGATCACCCCTGGGGAAAAGAAAAAAAAATAAATAAATAAACACGCATCCGTGATCTTTCTTCTGGCAAAAAATGGAAAATTCCACATTTTTGTATATAGGAGCTTGAAACCTCTACAGGAGGGTTCTCTGATACGCTGAATATGATGGTGTGATTTTCATTAAGGTTCTATAACTTTTAGGGGGTCTTTCCCCATTTTTTCGAAAATCAGCCAAATTTTCTCAGGTGCGTAACTTTTGATAGGTAAGATTAAACTTGATGAAACTTATATATTTGAAATCAAAATTAAAATCTGATTCTTTTGATGTATCTATTGGTATCAAAATTCCGTTTTTTAGAGTTTTGGTTGCCATTCAGCCGGGTCGCTCCTTTCTTTCAGTTCGTTACCACGAACTGTTTGATAAGCTATGGTGTATGTCGCTCAATCTTATTCATTTGTCTTGCGGAGTAGGAATGAAGATATTGAACTTTCTCATGCTCTGGTTATTTGGGATTTGAATTCAGCGAAAACGAAACTACTTTTGCGTTTGGGTCAATCCTTGAAGAAGTGAGATTTGGGATTTCGATTCAAATCACCCAGAGTTGACTCATGAACATTATTTACCCAAATGTAGGAACATTTTGTCCAAAGGATGATACTTATTTTGCGAACAGGTAAGATAAAATTCTCTTCTCAGTCTCTCTTCTAAAGACCCTCGTACTGGGATGACTTCAAGACGTCGAAACGTTTTGAAATACACAAACAGAACGGAAAGACGGGCATAATCACAGAAGAAACCCTGCAGAAGAAGAAATCCAAAAAGCCTTAGAAGAAACATTTGTTTTTTTGCCGGATTTTATTTTTCGTGTACTAACTTGTCTGGGATGGAATAAAAAAATCCAAGTCTTATAACTATACTGATCATTTGAACTTAGAAGAATCATTTCTTCGCAGTCAGATCTAAATTATTCTTTTCAGTTGGGATGTCAATTTTGGTCTATTTTTCAGTTGATCTTTTCAGTTGGATGTCAAGTTGTCTATGGAGCTTAAATTTTTTTATGGCCCCCATGTACCACAATTGGTCAATTGTTTGTGCTTAATAGCCTAGAAAAAAAAAATATATGTATTATTCAGAAAATATAACTATTTTTTTGTCAGTCCTGTTTGACAAGTAATAAAAAATTGTTCTTTGAAAAGATTACAAAAAAATCAGAAAAAAAGGATAGCAGTTGGTTAAACATTGGGTCGACTCGAAAACCGTCACAGCAACGAGGTCTATTTCAAATCGTACACAAGAGACGGTGAGATTTTCGACCTAAGCTTTTTCTGAGCAGCTTCTCTAGGAATTTAGGATTAAGACCAGCTGGATTAAGCTTGCCAGTTGGACAAGCCCGTTATTTTAAGTTTTGGGAAGAAGAGCTAAGGTAGAGACCCCGTAATATATGTATTCCTAAGCGTTAGGAGGCTATAGCCAATTATTCCTCCAAAATAACTTTGCTGTGCCCAGACATCAAAACTTCTGAATTTTAGTTTTAGACGCATTTATAATAATAAATAAATAAAAATAAATTAAATAAATAAATAAGAAAATACTTGAAAAAGTGACTGGTAAAAAAAGTAACGGAATGAATTGGCTAATTTTGCTAATTCCGATAAATAAAAGAAAGTTTAACATAAATGACAATAGAGAAGAAAAAAATCGCAAAAGACCAGGAAAAAAATTCATGTTTGGGACTCTTAGTTAAACATTTGATTGCAACTATGGCACTGACCCTGAATAGAGTGTTGTTTGTTTTTGGTAAATACGTGTTACAGCGACCACACTTAGCTCTTGATCTGTAATGATACCGTTTTTTTTGTGTCCACTCGGAGATAATTGCTTAGTCTGAGCGAGATAAAATACTATGTAAGTATATTTAATTGAGTATTTAATACATAGAGATGGTTAGGTATGTATATAATACGTTCTGGGTGGCCTGCTCTCCATAATTCCCTGTTGTAATTTCCTTAATTTGTTACTAAAGTATTGTATTTTCATCGTATTTTGGTAAGTTTCAAAATGATAACTTCACTTCTTGAGTATGGTCGCTATAACACGTAAGTACCTTTTTTCATTTTTCTTTTTTTTATTTAGTAAAATGAATTTCAATATTTGGTGTTCATTTTCTTGCAGTAAAACCTTGACAGCTAGAAAACGGTTTGAATTTGTATCTACGCTAGTGAGCTCACACAATGAAAACATTTTTTTAGTGTGTTAAGTAGACGGGTGATCAAATGATCGATGATAATATGATTGATGACTTAGGAACTAAAGAGGACTAGTGGAGACAACGTTCATTGGTATTCAGTCGTCGAAATTTCTTTGCTGTCCTCGTAATTTTTTAAATTCTCGCTTGGAAGAATTAAACAATGCAATAGTTCTTTCTGAATTAGTGGGCAGAAGAATTAGCAATCATATGGACGATATGTTGGTTATTTGATGTAGTAACTTGCGAGGATGTCTTTTATTTAAACTCTGTCCTCTTGAATTTTCCTTAGAAGTGCTTTATTAAACTAGTGACTTACTGAGTACCCCAAGTATAAGTTATAAGAGGCGGGACTAGGGTGATTGGCCCCTAGATTAAAACCACACCCTTTTTGGTATTTTTATTGAAATAAAAAATACAAAAAATTGCCCTTTCCCCCAAAAGATTAACAAAATTAATCTTAAACCAAATCCCCTACATTATTGTCAATTGACGCCTTGAGTAATAAGCTAGCAAACTGAGTAGATGTATATCCATTTTGGGAAAATTTTGTGACCTCACCGTGGGCATTGGCAGAGGGCAAGAAGTCAATGACCTGCCCAGTAACACAGTTTTTTTGATGAATTTCACAGGCTTTTTGGCATTCTTTTCACAGGTTTCGAAATTTCCTATTGGCAATGCTGCAATTAGAAATATAAGAGTAAAAAAAATTAAGTTTCTAGGTGATATAATACAGCAATTAGAGTAGTTCAAATGTCAAGAAGTTTTCAAAGTGATTTTCAAAGTGATTAATGTGACCGACTACCGGGTGTCTAGGCTAGAGAAAATTATCAAGAATGGATCTATAGCCTCAACTACCCCTAGGAAGGTATTTTGAAGTTAAGAAATAGGTAAATATTTAGCTATTCATATTATTGACTTGTGAATAAAGCAAATATAACATAATGTGAACCACCAAATCCTTTTAAACAAACTTGCAAACCTTGGAGTACCCCCTAAGCTAGTATCTTTTATTTAATCCTTCATAGAAGTGCGAAGTTTCATCGTTTGTGTTGGTTCAGCCTCTTCACCCCAAAAGACAATAACCAAAGGCCTACCTCAGGGAGCAGTCCTCAGTTGCCTCCTATTTGCCCTATATCTCTGGGACATGAACCTACCCCACACGAATCTACAATATGCTGATGATCTGGTGCTATGGTCATCTGGCAACACCTTTCAGATAGCACAGTCAAATCTGCAAAAGTCACTTCTCCAGTTTGAAAAATTCTCTCAACATTCAGATTTACCCATTGCACCCACCAAGTCAAAAATAATCCAATTTCACCGGAAGCAAAACCATGTTAATGCAAAACTGACTCTAAATAAAACAACTATTCCAGAAGATAATCATATTAATTACCTAGGTCTCATGCTTGACCAAAAACTTAATATCCACCTCCACATTTCAAACACAATAAAAAAATGCTATAGAAAAACAAATATACTAAAAAGACTTCTTTCCACACCCTGGGACTGTAAGGAGAAAACCTTACTCCAGTCTTATAAATCACATATATGGGGGTTGAAATCCAGCCATGTATAGAGGCATTGCAGATGAGTATGCCAGTATTCAGAAGAAGTTCCCCATACTAGCAAAGTCTATTGCACCCGCTTTCCCCCAATCCCCCCCATGGAATTGGTCAAGTCCCATAATAAATAATGAGTTCTCAAAGTGGAATAAAGATTCAACCCCCATTGCTTTTGTCCAGAAAAAATTTGCAGAACTTAAGGCAATTACTTATAAAAATCACTTCCAAATATTTGTTGATGGGTCAAAAATAAATGAGAAGGTTGCAAGTGGTGTTTTCCTTCCTCACCTTAAAATTGCAATGGGCGAGAGATTATATAATAATTTATCTATAATGTCTGCTGAGTTAAATGCCATAATCATGGCATTAGAACACCTTAAGGAAAACCAACCTTTGATTGCAAATTCAAATAATATTATCATATATTCCAACTCTCTATCAAGCCTTGAGTTGCTGGACTCAGCTCCTCAATATAAGTTGGACATTGACACTTATCATTGTCTCAGTATTATAGATAATCTTGCTTCAAGGGCATAAAAACTTATTTTCAGTACATTCCTAGCCACTCTGGCATAAGTGGTAATCATCAGGTTGATGAAATAGCAAAAAATGCTATAAATATTGACCAGCCAATTGGGAGACCAATCCCAATTAGAGATATTTACCAATGGAGGCTATCAGATATTAATTTTAATAAGATTAATCCCATCCTTTCCCCCTTTCCCAATAAGTATCTTTCTAAAATTTATCATAGAATTTGTTCCGGAACAAATGGACTAAATTTCCTTGCATTCTCATATAAGTTTTCTAATTCAAGTGGTTCAATTCCCCTGTCCCCTCTTTGCAGGCATTGTAATATGAATAATGAAACAATTGACCATTGCCTATTTGAATGTAATATGCTGACGTCTGCACAACGTACCTTGCTTTGTAAACTGTTAAAATGCTTCAAACACCACAAAATCTCACTATCAGCCAAGAGCCTAGCCAACTATACGTGCACACAGAGCACAGAAATCGATATCTATCATCTTATATTTGAACTCCTTGAGTCAAAAGATCTACTGAAAGATATCTGAGAATATCTAATAAAATAGAGACAACCAAGCCAGTAGCTCTGTAGCCCACAGAGTGAAGCAAAAAGAAAAGGGCTAAATAGTACCAACTGAATAGCCCGCCTGCTGTGAATTAGAAGAAGAATAACACTCAATGGCTTTTTTTATCTTTTTTACAAATATGATAATTGCTTCTCTTGCAAATTCAAATTTAAGCCTTTTCTTAACCCTTGAAAATGACCAAAAAATTTCTAGATTTAGGTATAAAAAAGGCTTAAAGTACCAAGGACACCAAAATGAAAACATATTTAGCCCTCTTAATCTATTTTAGGTCTATTCATACCTGAAAATTCGGGTTTCCTACGAGTTTTCGTTTAGCTGCTATTAGCATTTTTAGTTTGAATAAATTCGCAAAACAGTGTTGTCGATAATAAAACAACGATAAACTTCGGAGCTGAATAATATTAGCGGAAACTATTTCCTACGATTCCGACAATGCTTTTCATTTGTGAAAAATTCAAATTTACAAAATCTGTTGATTGTTATATAGGCCTATATATTAGTGAAAATACATTTTGTGAAAAAATATGACCTCAAGTTCAGAAAGTGACTATTCTGATCTGTCAGAAAATATTTTGATGATGACAAAGCGCTAGATGGTATGCAAGATACCATTTCAGGATACCGTTTCCAGCTAGACCCCGACGCCGCGCCGGCGGATCGACCGAACGCCGCCGACGAGAGGCCTGGCGCAACCGAAGTGTCGTAACGCCGCTGGCGCGCCGCAGGCACGCCGCCGCCGACAGAGGCAGCGACGTTTGGTCGATTTCAAATTAATTTTTACGGCAATTCGTTATTGCGTCAACTGCAAATTCGGAGCTTTTCCTTCTTGTGTGGTTTAGTATTTCGATTTTCCTGATTAGAAATCAAGCAGGGCTTGCACTATCCCCGAATTTTCGGGTATTTCTCCGAAAATCTATGCGTCACCCGAAAAAAAAATTTGGTTCCCCGAATCCCCGAAAACCACGCAATCACGGTGCCACCCCTAGCGATTTATCACCAGTGACTTTCCCTGCCAAATATTACTTGGCATACCATAATTCTTCACTACTCTCTTGTTCATTTATTTTCGTCTCTTTTGTTACTTTGCATAAAAAAGAGACAGATGCAATTGCAAATATTGCAATATACACAGTTCTTCATATGTTGACAAAAAACAGGATGGTCTTTATGAAATGAGTTCAAATCATTTCGAATGCAGTTTCCCAATCGCTATTTCTTACATCGTTTGTAGTCAAGAATTTTTTATTTTCAAGTTGAATCCCCCAAAAAAACCTTCTATTGTGACAAAATTTAGCTATAGACTAAGCTATGTACAAGGTTTGGGAACTAAAGATTGAACTGGAAGTTACCTAAAAAATATGATTCAAAAATAAATTGTAAATTATTGCCTATAGGAGGGAGGATAGGGGGCTATCATTTTTAAATGATAATACCTCATTTTTTTATTGAAAACGGGGATGCCAAAAGGTTAATTATTTTTTTCATTTAAAATGGAGACAGAAGAAAATGATATCAAATTCCCTAGGAAACCATTGAAATATTTTGATAGACCCAAGGCCCCCCATTAGGACTTGTTCATTGTCTTGGGTATTTTGCAATTTCTCAGAGGCTACTGCCAAATTTGGCTTGTGTGTGTGTTCAATGTGTGTTGTGTGATTTGAATTACTATCGAATATAATATTTTAAATGTTACCTTAGTCAAATTCAATATGATATTCTAGAAAATTCGATCTTGAGTTAAAAACTCAATAGATATAAATTTTCGAAGCGCAATAATAATATTGCTGGTAAATTGTTTAGATTAGAAGAAAGGAATAATTGCGCTGATTCTATATCTTTTTTTATACTATACCGAATAAATAATAATAACAAAGTATTTTACTTTCTTTTCAATTTTCTATTTGATCATGTTATATAGGGAATTAGTATGAAAAGTGATTTTCCTAGTTCGTTTTGTTGCAGCCTAATGATGTACATAAATTATTTCCTTAGGATGTGTTGTTTCTCTCCATAAACTGTGTTCAATTTTTGTGTACCAAAATAAATCCTTTTATCACATTTCAATTAATTCTCTTTAAATTTTGCGTCAAAATGACGAAATTGATGGCGATTTTCAATTAAATTTCTATAACTTGATATAAGTAAAGAGCAATAAGGTTTCAAAAAACCAACAAAAGAAAAAAAAACTCAGTGAAAAAAAAACAACAAACGAGACTGCGGCCAGTGGAGAAAAAAGAAACGAAAAATGTAAAACAACGCAGATATTTCGCATGTATCCAAACAAGGCTTCTTCTGCACGAAAGAAACAAAAGAGGAACAAGATAAAAAAAAAAACAAGCTAAAACTAAAAAAACAATAAAACCACCACCAAAAAAAAAAATACATACATATATATACAATTGGCGCAAACTCATCCACGCAGGGAAAAGATGCTATTATAGAGTTACTTCAGTGAGGACACCAGAGTAACTGAGGGAAAATAAAAAAAACTGGAAATTATTTTAATTATGCTGTTGCGAAATAATCCTTTTATTGGCTATTATTGAAGCAAATCGTTTTGGTCTAGCAGAGGTGAAATAGTCCCCTGGTGATTATTTAAAATCTTAACTCCCTTATTGACTGTTGATTCACTCTTTAGAAGATTATCATAAATTGGGTCAATATTTAAATTACCTATGTCCCTATTTATCGAAAGGTTAGCAAACATATATTTTTTTATTACTATGGCTTCTCTCGCCAATTGTGTGTACCCCATATCATTTGAAATAGCTAAGGCCTCATCAAATGTTACAGTGATCTGGTTGAAACCAAATATATTCTGCTAAGGCTGAAACAAAAAGTTCCGGAGGCTTGCTTAGTTGTAGGGTTTTTTCTATCGTATTTCGATAATCAATAAATCTTTCAGCAAATTGTTGGTGAGTCCTACCAATATAGAACTTCCCACAAGAACACGGAATTGTATACACCCCACTGACTAAATTTCCCGGGGTTAAATCTTTCCAAGAATTAAAAAAAACTACCCATTGGTCCCAACGATTGGAAAAATGTATCAATGTTAAATTTACGCAAAATCCGTGAAAGTTTCTTACCCAAATCAGGTACATATGGCAATGAAATGAAGCTTTTTGATACATTTAAATATGAAAACTGAGAAACCCCAATAACCCTACTATCATGTTTAACACGTCTATTTTCAATTATTTTGTCAATGAATTTAATTGGGTAATTGTTACAAAACAAAATATCCCTCAAGTATAACAATTCCGAATCCAGAGATTCCTGGGAACAAATTCTAAAGGCTCTATCCACTAGTGAAATTACAACCCCCCGTTTCACCGACATAGGGTGGCAAGAATGAAAATTCAAATACCTATCATTGTGCGTAGGCTTTCTATAAATCGAGAAAAGTAAATGGACATCCCTTTTAATTAATAAAATATCCAGAAAAGGTAATTCATTATTCTCCTCAAACTCAACTGTAAATTTAATATTGTTATCAAAACTATTCAAATGCTTACAAAATAGGTCTAAGGAGTCTAATCCATGTTTCCAATCGCAAACTACATCATCCATGATCCTACCCTAGAAACAAGGGGAGATTCGAAAACTGTGTATAGCGGAAGTTTCAATAGAATCTATGAAAAGATTTGCTAATAAAGGAGATAGAGAAGCCCCCATAGGTAACCCAAAAATTTTTCTATAAAACTCCTCTCTAAAACCAAAAAAAAAAAGAAAATTCATTTACTAGGATAATTAGTTTCATAATGACTTCACTATCCAAGCTGGCTAAAGTCACATCTTGTATTAAATCAAAATGTTTTTCTAATTTACTTTTTAAAATGTCCTCACATCTTTTTAAATCACAATTTGAATACATGGAAACAACATCGAAACTACAGAGAATTGAACTTCCCTCCAGCGTGAAATTTCTCAATTAATTAGTAAGATCAGTCGAATTTTTTAAATATGATCTTTGTGTTCCCAAAAGTGGACGCAATGCTACCGACAACCATTTTCTTAATTTCGAAACAGGTGACGGAAAAGTTGGTTTTTTGTCATGGCTGGCCAGTTTGGCTTAAGATATTGTAATAAGGTTTCACTTTGTTAAGCATTGTCAGCATGGAAGGAGTTCTCGTAGAAACTTTCGAAGGTGCTCATTCAGCTGAAAATTGAAATTTTTGGTGCTTTTTATAAGAGTTAAAGGGACTGATGCCATCCCGTTTCCCTCCCAAAACCCTTTTTTTTTTCGCTACCCTTCGTACAAAGATATTAGATTAAAATTAGGTATTTTGTTCAAAATAGTCAAAATGTCATGAAGTTTCACCATAACACCCTCATATGTTTTGTTATACCCAGGATATAGCCCCTCACCTTTTCTCAATTATAGATTTGCTGCTGCCAATATGTCAGATTTGCTGCTCCCTTCCCCTCAATTAGTTTCCAGCAACCCTTTCAACAAGCCCTGAAAGTTTCAACTTAATACCCTCGGCTGTGCTTAGGCTATTGCTGATAGTATATTTTAACAACCCTCGTGCAAATAACATGCTCTGATGTTGATCAATAACCTCTAAAGAAATTACCTGAAAGTAGTCTCAATTAGAAAAGGTCACAGTCGTAAGTAGTTAAAGTCAAATTAATGAATGGTCGCAGTCGTTGTTGAAGTAGTTGCAGTAAGGGGCCTGAAAGTTTCAAGTTAAACCCTTGTCTGTTCCTAAAGTATTACAGATATACCTTTTTGTATAAGCCATTGGCACATAGTGTCCTTTGATTAAGTAAAAATGCCCCTCAGCATTCACTAAAGTTTCACATTGACACCCTAACTCTTTTGGAACACAACTGGGTTGAAACATTCCTCCCTTTCCCAAAGACAAATCCTGTGTAAACAATCAACATGTTGCATAATCTATAAACTGTCAAATAATTTACCCTAAATAAGCATACTCTTTCTTGTCAGTGTTCTATCAATTGCCCTCATGTTTTTTCTTCAATTAATTTTTTTTAGTCCTTCCTCAACGTGACTAAAGGCTATTGCTGAGAGTAAAACAAAATTCTTCTTATCTGTCTGCTTTTTACCTTTTTTTGTGATTTTGTCTTTTAAAATCAGCTGATAACTTGAAACCCTGATATTCAAATTTTGCTTACTCAAGGTAAAAACCCCCTTCTAAACCCGTTTGCATTCGTCAAAAGATAACTGCCCCTTTTTGTTCAGAAGGATCTCTTCTGTAGATAATTTTCGGTACTCATACAGTCCAGCCTTTAAAGGATTTATCCCTATTTGAACTGGTATGTGTAAGACCGTGACTTTCGTCTTTTTTTTTTCAATCCAAAGCTTTTCGGCTGCTCCAAAAATTGACCTTCAACATATGATGTGTATTCTATTAGCTCTTCCTGTTTTAGTTACAATAATTCCTTATATTTGTTGTAATATTTCCTCTTCTTCACCTATGGTTTGATTTACAACACAGTGTACTTTTTGATCGTTTAGGGTTTCTTTTTCGCTCTTTCGTTGCATTAGAGTAACTAATTTTAAAAGCTAATATAACCTTTTAATATCATTATGAGGGAGAGAAGGGGTATCGAAAATAAAATTTGTTGTTAAAACATATCAAAACATATACTATTTTTTTTCTGTAGACTTTTAAAACATACTGAAATATTTATGTTTTGTTTTAGGTTTATTGAGTTTTGATTTTTGTTTTATTCGTTTTTTGTTTGTTTTTTACTCTGTGGGCTTTTAAAACCTATTGAAAGATGTGTTTTTTGTTTTCGGTTTATTAATTTTTTTTTTTTTATTCGTTTTTTTTTTTTTTGTTTTTTTTGTTTTTTTTTAACTCTGTAGGGTGAAAAAAAACTCTACGATTTTTTTCCATTATAAAAAAAATACGAGTTATCATTATGAGGGAGAGAAGAGGGATCCAAAATAAAATTAGTTAAAACATATCGAAACATATACTGTTTTTTCTGTAGACTTTTAAAACATATTGAAAAATTTATTTTTTATTTTCGGTTTATTGAGTTTTGATATTTTGCTTTATTCGATTTTTTTTTAACTCTATAGACTTTTAAATTTTAGGGGACTTATCACCACACGTGTCTGGAATGCACTTACAGGGAAAAATGTCACTAGATGTTTCAAAAAATCCATCTACCAGTGGTTTCTCAAATGCATGTGCATCGGTATCTGAAGGAAAAGGCTAGAAAATCAGAAAAAACGGCTTGAAAAGTTGCCTGCAAGGTAAAAAGTATAGAAAATTGGAAAGATATCAAAGAATTCATAAAGAGAAAAAAAAACATATAAATGTGAGGCATGTGACAAGTTATTTACTCAAATGCAGCATTTGAACCTGCACCAAAGTGTGCATACTGGTGAAAAGCCGTTTTAGTGTGATGTGTGTGATAAGACCTATTCTCAACCTGCAGGTTTGAAAACACATCAAAGAATGCATACCGGTGAGAAACCGTTTACATGCGATGTATGTGACAAGACCTTTTCTTGCACTAATACTTTGAACAGACATCAAAAAACGCATACCGGTGAGAAAGCGTTTAAATGTGATGTATGTGACAAGACCTTTTCTCAACCTGCACAGTTGAAAACACATCAAAGGACGCATACCGGTGAAAAACCGTTTAAATGTGATGTATGTGACAAGACCTTTTCTCGCAACGATACTTTGAACACACATAAAAGAATGCATACGGGTGAAAAACCGTTTTAAATGTGATGTATGTGACAAGACCTTTTCTCATCCTGCGAATTTGAAAACACCTAAAAGAATGCATACAGGTGAGAAACCGTTTAAATGTGATGTTTGTAAAAAATGCTTTTCTGAACTGGGTAGTTTGAACAGGCACCAAAGACTTCATACAGGTGAGAAGCCGTTTAAATGTGATGTATGTGACAAGACATTTTCTCAAGCTACAAACTTGAACACCCATCAAAGAATTCATACGTGACCAAATCTTTCGTCAAGCAGGATATTTGAACAAACACCAAAGATGGCATACGGATGAGTAGCCAATTCATGTTTGTATGTATCTATGTGATCCATGCGAGAAGTGTTCTTTACAAGTTGTTTGAATACTTGTCAAAGACTGCAATCAGGTGAAAAATCTTTCATATGTGATATGTGCAGAAAATCTTTTGATTTTATCAATTTTCACAGGCATTAAAAAGTACGTAGAGGAGTAAAGGAAGATTGTTGTAACACAAGCTGTATTCTCATTGGTTTGTGGCTAGTATTCTCACAACCACTTAGTAATACATTGAATTAGTTTTTCTTTCAAATGTTTTTCCATGTATTTAGTTTCCTTAGCAATTTCATCATCATCCTGTGAAAAGTAGTGATACATGTTTGCTTGATTGTAACAAATGTGATGATTGTAAGAAATGCTTATATACATCAAGATTTTTCAATGAACTCCAAAGAGTTTTATACAGGTGAGGAACTATTCAAAAGATAATTTGTCCAAGAAGTGCTTACCTTGACCGGACTATTTGAACACGCAAAAAGAGTGTGTACATGTGAGATCCCATTTAAGTGTGATTTGTGCAAAAGAGTTTTTTTCATTTAAGTCTGCTCTGAATTAACATCTAACAACCTATTCCAGAAAAAGTCTCTCAATTGATACATTATTACAAGAAATTTGGAACAATAGAAATCTTTATTTAAAGAAGAAAAATTGATGAAAAATTAATTTTTAAAAAGAAAAGTATAGAGCTCCATTAAGCCAAGAATGAGCAAAAATAAAGTAAAATAGTCTTCCATGCGTAAAACTACCCCAAATCACTATCAATAAATAAATGAAACTCAAAGGGAACAGAAGGGCTGATGACCCCTATGCCTTCTCAAGACCAGAACCCAATTTATGGTTTTTGGGCAAAGGAGCAACAAAAAACAAATGACCGTGGATTGTCAGTTTAATTGACATATACTGATATTTATTCCTTAAAGTTTTGATAATTTTTTATTTATGAAAGTAAGTAAAGTGCAAACATTTTAAACTTATTTTGTTTTCAATTCTCTTAAAGTTTCGATCGGATATTTTTTGGGGAATGATAGGCTTGGGGGGGGGGCTGATATTCCTCAATTGACTTTTGACTCTTAAAAAGGGCACTAAAACTTCCAATCAAATGAACCCCATCTGATCCAAAGTCCATACAACTACCTGTTCCATAAAAACCTTATATGCCCTTGGCATAACTTACAACCCTCGCCCATGGGCTCTAGGGGATTGTGTGCACCCTAAAGACATTGCTTTGTGATTTTTGGATTATTGGTAACAAAATGCCTATCTCACAATTTCAATTGAATGTGTTTTGGGATAAAAGGATGTCAAAGAGGGGGCTAGTTGCTCTCCATCATGTTTGACTTATAAAAGGAAACTAGAACTATTCATTTAAAATCAAATGAGCCTCTTCTTAAGTTCACACAACCACTCCTTCCATAAAAACCTTATATCCCCCTGGGGCATAATTTACAACCCATACCCCTAGCCTGTGAGGGTTTCTGTCCACCTCAAAGACCTCATTATATGATCTTTGGAGTATTTTTTTAACAAATGGCTATCTTAAAATTTTTATCAGATGCATTTGTGGAAAATAAAACGTAGGGGGGGGTGCCCCCGATCACTTCAACTCTTAAAAGGAAACTAAAACATCTGATTTCGAGTCAAATGAGCCCCTTCCGGAGCTTAAGCCTATACTTTCCATAAAAACCTTATATGCCCTCGGGGTGTAACTTATAACCCTTGTGCTGAGGGCTCTGGGGGGTGGAGGGGGGGGTGATATCCTCAAAGACTTAATTTCCAGTTCTTTCATCTACATTGAACAAAATGGCTATCTCAAGATTTTAGATGTGTTTTGGGAATTGATTGGCGTGGGGGTGGGCTTGTTGCCCTCCAATCACTTTTGACTATTAAAAAAGGCCCTTTTAATTTCCAATCGCATCATCAGTTACATCAGTAACTGACAGAACCGAAACATGGTAACATCAGTTGCTGAACCTTACAACTTTTTGTGTTGGTGAAACGTCCAACATCCCCAATTCGGAAAACTTGTAGATACCCGATACTGTGTCTTTACTCTGTGAGTATTTTAGTATAAACAGTCCTTAGATACTAACACCGGTGAAAATTAAGTTATATAACACCATAAGAGATGTTTTTTCACCTTTGCTGTCATTTAAACCAAAACTGCTCGTTCCCCTAAACAAAACACCTAGCTAGATGATAGAAAATTCTGAAAAATCAACTGATTTTTATTCAAAACACAGATATATTGAGGAGGTTGCTTGTTAGCCAGAAGTTGTAGGCTAGATTTCTGTGGAAAGCTTAAAACTTGTCCGAGTTCATACCTTGTTAGTACAATGCTGGATAAGTATAAGCATTTTTTTGCTATTTTTTTGGGCAAAAAAGGTAAATGAAAGTGGGAACATAGTCCACTAATTGGTAAAGAATTAGGAATATCATGCTATTCGAATTTAGGTCAAAATTTTAAAAATAACCGGACTGTGGAATTCTCAATTCTGAAATGTCTAAATCTCAAGTAGCCTTCAGATAAATATAGAATTTCACCAACAATAGGTAAAGACCACTAATTGATAAAGAATTAAGACTATCATGCTATTTGAATTTAGGTCAAAGTTTCACCAACAATCGGACTTAGAATTGGGGATGGATGAACAGGGAGAAATTATTCAAATCAATGGATTGTTAATCTGTTTAATTTTGGATCTCCTGTAGGACTAAGGCCATCCTGTTACAGCTTTGAGTATAGATGAATATTGATCTTCTATTTTATTATAAAAATCTAATCATCCATTATGTTTTAACTGCTTATTTGTTTAAATACATTAGTTTTTGCTTCATTTATTAAAAATATGTCTTCATCATTGTTTTTGAAAAGAAGAAAAACAGGCTTTCACGAGTCAATGCAACAAGAAATCTTCTGATTCAAGTTCTCTTGGTTCTGAAGCTCCAATTGAAGGTGTCTTAATGGTCATAAATTTCAAACAGATCAGCCTAAAAAATAAATATTTCGCTCTAAGAATATGCTGAATGACTTTTTCTACAAAAATTTTTTTTCCCTTTATAAGTCCATCTCCTCTTCCCCATATCAAATAAAAAAATTTCAAGTCCATTTGATCCCTCAGTCAAATAAAGTTTCAACTGGGTCCCTTAAGCCATAAACGTATCCCTTAGCCAAACCTTAGAGATTGTAAACACGCCCTTTGGACATTGTGGACGCACATAGTGTCCTTTTAACGTAATTTTGCTTTAACTTCAACTTTAACTACCCAACATTTCCTGAAAATTTTAACTCAATACCCTTAGTCGATCCTAAAATATCTTATATATAACTTTAAAGCAACGTGGAAGTGTCTTTTAATTTAGTTTTTTAAAACCGTCAACCATCCGCGGGAGTTTCAATTTGATATCTTTAGCCATTATTAAATATTACAAATGTATTCTTTTAGCAACCTAGATACATACATTGTCTTTTAATCTGGTACAATATCCCCTGTAGCTCTCCCTGAAAATTTCAACTTAATACTTGTAGCCTTTTTTAAGATATTGCTGGTACGCGCGCTTTTGACAACCTGGATGCACATAGTGCCTTTTCATTTTATTAAAAAAATCACCATCAACATTCCTTGAATTCTGTAACTAATGCCTTTAGCCGTTCCCTAAAACTTCGATTTCGACATGGCCGATAACGCAGACACAGCTAAGAAAGGTCGATGCCATCCAAACTAGACACCTGCCTCGAGTTGAAGGCGTCAAACGGTATGAAAAGATCCGCAATACTGAGATCCTGAGGATCTTCAAGTTAGCGAACCTCTCCACCCAAGAAGAAGCTCGTTCTCTAAGATGGTACGGCCACTTTCTCCGCCTCTGGCCAACTACCCCTGCAAGGATCGTATCGGACTTCAATCCCTCGATTGTCTGGAAACGTCCTCGAGGGAGGCCGCGCACCAGATGGGCTGACGTTATAAATCAACGCCTCTTCAACCACAACATCGACCCAAACAAGGCCCCTCCAAGCAGCCTTGAACAGAGCTGCTCTGAGAA
Organism: Artemia sinica; assembly: GCA_027921565.1. NCBI lineage: Eukaryota > Metazoa > Arthropoda > Branchiopoda > Anostraca > Artemiidae > Artemia > Artemia sinica. The sequence goes on from JAPEVW010000354.1 coordinate 132,398, forward strand.
GACTGACAGTGCTTTCAACCAGTTCCCTCTACGCTGACGACCCTGCTGAGCAAGAGCGTTAAGTCAAGAGATGGTAAAACCCAGAAATTTCATAGAAGTAACTGACATTTCAGGGGGTATAGGAGAGGTAATAGAAGGGGAAGTCTTAAGGACATTAATTGTCAAAATACTTGGCTATATTTCAGGAACGGCTACGTTTATTAACTTACAACTTGCAAGGCTTGCTGAGGGGGAACTAAAATCAAATCCAAGGACACAATGTTCAAACGCTTTGCCAAAGGGGCATACCTACAATATCTCAGGAACGGCTTAAGGTATTAAGTTGAAATCTAGGGGAAGTTTAGGAGGATATTGAACTAAAACAAGAGATTTTATGTGTATCCTGGTTGTCAGAAGGGCGTATCTGCCATGTCTCACGAACGGCTGACTGTAAAGATTTGGAACTTCCAGGGCACGTTGAGGAAGACAGGAAAGTAATTAAAAAGACACCATGTTCAAACAAATTGTCAAAAGGGCGTACTTTCAGTACTGAAGAACGGTCAAGGTTGCCATGTCAAAATTTTCATGGAGTGTTGAGAAGTATGATGAAATAAATTCAATGTCAGACCTGCATCCAGGTTGTTGAAAGGGCGTATTTTCAATATCTCAACAGTGGTAGAGTATAAAGTTGAAAGTTTCAGAAAATGCTAAGAGGGATGTTCATGTAGCTCAAAAGACCCTGCATGCATCCTGGTCGCGAAAAACACCTGTTCACTATATATACGAATATATATAGGAACGAATAGGAGTACTAAGAACACAACACCTAATTTAAAGGCGTTACGTCGAAAATTGGCCATGTCTCATACGAGTACAGCATGATGCTTGAGACTGCGGCGTTGTAGATACGGGCTTTTGTAAGGTGACTAATTGGCGGTTTGTGGGAGACTGCTCTCAGAAGCCGTCCGAATACAGAGTTTGCCTTGGCTGATCGGGCTGAGATTTCGGCGTTAATTGCGCCATTTGATTATATAATGGATCTGAGATAAGTGAACTGCCTTATCACGTCAACCGCTTGGCCGTTGATCGCAACAGTTAAGGGTGATTCAGGTGCGGTCTATTGTACTGGCAGGTGTGTGTGTAACTGAACCTTGTAACTGAACCACCGTGTAACTGAACCACCGTGCAACTGAACCCTCCTATAACTGAACCCCTGTGCAACTGAACCCTTGTGTAACTGAGCCACCGGGCAACTGAACCCCATTTAACTAAACCCCTGTGCAACTCAACTCCATTTAACTGAACCCATGTAACTAAACCCCCATGTAACTAAACCCCCGCGTAACTGAACCCCCGTACAACTGAACCACCGTGCAACTGAACCACCGTGCAGCTGAACCACCGTGCAACTGAACCCTCGTGTAACTGAACCACTGCACCGAAGCAGGTAATTAACCTTTTTGAAACCAAACGATAAACAACTACGAGCGTAGAAAATACCACAAAATAAAAACAAAAATAAGCAAAGTGGTAAAAAAAATTACAGTTTGTAGACGGTAAGAGCCGCTGTTTACCCCCCCCCCCCCGAAAAAAAAATCCTTTAAGGAAAATACCCACGGAAAATATAACACCTCACGGAAAATACCCCCTCTCAGAAAATACCTACCCGTGGAAAATCTCCCCCCCCCAAAAAAAAAAGATACCTGTTACGGTTTTGTAGTCCCCAAACACTTTCGGCTTATAAAAAAAAAAAAAAAACAAAAAAAAAAAAAAAAAAAAAAAAAAAAAAAAAAAAAAAAAAAAAAAAAAAAAAAAAAAAAAAAAAAAAAAAAAAAAAAAAAAAAAAAAAAAAACAGAAATCCCTGGGGAATATCAAACATTTCTACCTCCATCCTCGTGTCGTAATAGTCTTCAGGGAAAAAGAAAATAATACTTTAAATCTTTTCTTTTTTTAAGACTTTATAGTTTGGCGTGCTATTTGTATGCTGGAGAAAACTTTTAAGCAATTTTTTAACAACATACACCCTTTTAAAAATCTGGACACAAATAGTACTGTTTAATTTAGTTTCACACTTCCTCTAGTTGACCTGAAATGGAAAACTTGATAGCATTCGCAAAAAAAATCTGTTTTACTTTCTTTGATAGCTTGGATACACTTACGCTATTTTAATTTGGTTAAATTTTAAGAGCAGAAATGGGAGGGTTGGCGTGGGAAGTAGGGAGTTGAAGGGGGATTAGTTGCCCTCAAATCACTTTCGACTATTAAAAAGGGCATCCGCCCTTTCTATTTTCAATCGAATAAGTTCTTTTCGAAGTTCGCACGACAACTCCTTCAATACGAAGTGCCCTGGTCTAAACAACAACAACAACAAAAATAATACATTATACCCAAATCGATCATTACTATAAAAATGTCAAGCCTTCCAATCACTTTCGACTTTTAAAAAAGGGCACTAGGCCTTTCCATTTCCAATCGAATGAGCTCTTTTGGAAACGAAAGGGCTTTCTATAAAGACCTTATTTGCCCCCAGGGAATAAATTTCAAGCCTTACTCTAAGGTCCGTTAGGGTGGTTGTCATCCTTTAAGACCGAATTTCCAGAACTTTCAACTAAGTTAAACAACATGGCTATCTCAAAATTTTGATTGGATGTGTTTTGGGAAATGGTGGGCGTGAGAGGGGCGGTAGTCGCTCTCCAATCGCTTTCAACCATAAAAAAATGGGCCTATCCCTTTCAATTTCCAATCAAATGAGCCCTTTTGAAGTTTCTACGACAAAACTTTCAATAAAAATCTTATATGCCCCCAGGGCATAACTTAAAACCCTTGCCCTGAGTGCTGGGGGGGATGTCATTTTCAAAGACCTAATTTCCAGAACTTTCTACTACGTTGAACAAAATGACTATCTGAAATTTTTGATTGGATGTGTTTAGAGGAATGGTAAGTGTGACGGGGGGGGGGGGTTAGTTACCCTCCAATCACTTTCGACTATTACAAAGGGCACCAGCCCTCTCAATTTCGAATTGAATGAGCCCCATTTGAAGTTTTACGACAACTCTATCTGTAAAAAAAACCCCAGGGCATAACTTATAACTCTTGCCTTGAAGACTCTGGGGGGGGGGGGGTGTCCTGCTCAAAGGTATAATTTTCTGAACTTTGAACTGCGTGGAACAAAATGGCTATATCAAAATCTTTATTGAATGTGTTTGGGGAAATGATGGGCGTGGAAGGGGTGTTAGTTGCTTTCCAATCACTTTCTACTATTAAAAAGGGCACTAGCCATTTCAATTTCCAATCCAATGAGCCCTTTTTGAAGTTTCTACGACAACGCGTTATATAAAAAACCTTATGTCTTCCCTAGGCATAATTTACAACCCTTGCCCTGAGGGCTGTGGGGGGGGGGGGGTCGTCATCCTCAAAGACTTAATTTTCAGAACTTAAAACTGCGTTGAATAAAATGGCTATCTAAAAGTTATGATTAGATGTTTTTTGGGGAAAAGGTGGGCGTGAGAGGCTGGTTAGTTGCCCTAAGGGCTGTGGGGGATTGTCCTCAAAAACATAATTTCTATCTGGAAATCAACTACGCTGAACAAAATGGCTATCTCAAAATTTTGATTGGATGTGTTTCGGGAAATGGTGGGCGTGGAAGGGGCGTTAGTCGCCTTCCAATCACTTTCGACTATTCAAAAAGGACACAAGCCACTCCAATTTTCCAATTGAATGAGCGCTTTTCGAAGTTTCTACGACAACTTCTTCGATACAAAGTGCCCTGTTCTAAAGGAAAAAGTTAATAAATAATACATTGTGCCAACATCGTTCTTATATGCCCCCAGGGCATAACTTAAAAGCCTTGCCCTGAGAGATGTGGGGGAGTGTCCCCCTCTTTACTTAGTCTCTGTTTCTTGTCTCGTTCTCGAGTGTCCCTGTTCTTTACTTAGGCAGCGCGATCGCGCTGCCTATGATTTATACAACAACTTTCTATATAGACCTTATATGCACCCAGGGCATAACTTACAACCCTTTCACTGAGGGCTCTGAGGGGGTTATCGTCCTAAAAGACTTAATTTCCAGAACGTTCAACTACGTTGAACAAAATGGATATCTGAAAATTTTCATTGGATGTGTTTTGGAAAATGGTGGGCGTGAGAGGGGCGTTAGTCGCTATCCAATCACTTTCAACTATTAAAAAAAGGCACAAGCCCTTTCAATTTCCAATTGAATGAGCCCTTTTGAAGTTTCTACGACAACGCTTTCAATAAAACTTTATATGCCCCGGGGCATAACTTACAACCCTTGCACTGAGGGCACTGAGGGGGTTATCATCCTAAAAGACCTAATTTCCAGAACTTTCAACTACATTGAACAAAATGGATATCTCAAAATTTTAATTTGATGTGTTTGGGAAAATGGTGGGCGTGAGAGGGGCGTTAGTCGCTATCCAATCACTTTCAACTATTAGAAAAGGCACTATCCCTTTCAATTTCCAATGGAATGAGCCCTTTTGAAGTTTCTACGACAACGCTTTCAATAAAAATTTTTTATGCCCCCAGGGTATAATTTACAACCCTTGCCCTGAGGGCTGTGGGGGGAGGGGTTGTCATCCTTAAAGACCTAATTTCCAAGACTTTCAACTACGTTAAATAAAATGGCTATCTAAAAATTTTGATTGGATGCGTTTGGGGAAAAGGTGGGCGTGAGAGGGGGTTAGTTTCCCTCAAATCACTTTCTGTTAACTTTCTGACTATTAAATAGGGTACTAGCCCTCTGAATTTCAAATCCAATGAGTCCCTTTTCAAGTTTTTACGACAAAGATTCAATAAAAACCTTATATGCCCCCAGGGCATAACTTATAATCTATGCCCTGAGGGTTCTGGGGGAGTGTCCTCCTCAAAAAATATAATTTCTACCTGGAAATCAACTACGCTGAACAAAATGGCTATCTCAAAATTTTTATTGGGGTGTGTTTTGGGGAATGATGGGCATATGGGGGGGGTGGGGGTTAATTGCCCTCCAATCACTTTCGACCATTAAAAAGGGCACCAGCGCTTTGAATTCCAAATCGAATGAGCTTTTTTTTGAAGTTTCTACGACAACGCCTTCTATAAAAACCTTATATGCCCCCAGGTCATAACTTAAAAAACACTAGCCTGAGGGTTGTGGAGGAGTGTCTTCCTCAAAAACATATTTTCTATCTGGATATCAACTACGCTGAACAAAATGGCTATCTCAAAATTTTGATTGGATGTGTTTAGGGGAATGCTGGGCGTGGAGGGGGGGGGGGCTAGTGCCCCCCAATCACTTTTCGACTATTAAAAAGGGCACTAGCCACTCCAATTTCCAATTGAATGAGCCCTTTTCGAAGTTTCGACGACAACTCCTTCGATACGAAGTGCCCGGGTATGGAGAAAAAAAAAACAAAAAAAAAAAAACACATTGTGCCCACATCGTTCTTTACTTAGGCAGCATGAGCGCGCTGCCTATGATTTGTTGAATTTAAATCAACTTGTTGGGAGTGATGAAAAACTTGAGAGCCATGGCTAATTAGAGTAAAGACAAAACAGAGTCTCTGTGAGAGGCAAAGCTGGCATAACTTTTTCAGGATTGCATAAGAATGATTCGTTTCACTTATTGATAGACAGTCTATCATCCATCCTAGGGCAATAGTAAAATAGATAGGCATACAGTAAGGGTAATTTAAATAGTTTATCATTGTCTATCTAAGGGGTGAAATCAAGGTTTTACTCTTAACCATCGGTTCTGAAGTCACATGCAGAATAGTGAAAAAAAAACACGAAATAGACATCCCCCCTCCCCCAGTGGTGCTATGGTCTGAGAAACCAGGAAAGCGGAAAGAAAAATACCACCAGAGAAATATCCACTCGATCTGTGGATGTTGTTTTTTTTGTTTTTTGCTGAATTTTAAATAGCAACTGACACAATGAAAGATTATCATAGCCGCCAAGTCACGATTTTTAAAAAAAAAAAAAAAAAAAAAGGAAAAAAAAAAGCCAAAAGATTAAAAAAATTAATCTTAAACCAAATCCCCTACATTATTGTCAATTGACGCCCTGAGTAATAAGCTAGCAAACTGAGTAGATGTATATCCATTTTGGGAAAATTTTGTGACCTCACCGTGGGCATTGGCAGAGGGCCCAGAAGTCAATGACCTGCCCAGTAAACAAAAAGATATTAAACAGATTATAAAAATGTGAGGAATATTTCATTAAAATATTGGCAAAAATCAGCATAAACATTCGATTCTTTTGATATATCTATTTCATCAAAATTCTGTTTTTTTTTAATTTTGGTTACTATTGAGCCGTGTCGCTCCTTACTTGCTGTTCGCTACCACAAACTGTTTGATTATATCAAAAAGCTTGAACAAATTGAAATTTTCGAGTTTTTTTCCCCTATATATTAAACCACATACACCATCAAGTCCAAATGTATTATAAAAATATTGACTATGAAGCGATTTTTTTAAGTTCTATCAAGGTTTCATCTTGAAGTGAATTTCCTTATTTAGTGGCAATGATTTGGTTCTATGGGACCACTTTTTCAAATATTTCGGAATCCAGCATACTTTTATTGTCCATGATGTGTAAAATGATTTTTTTTTTTGTCTTTTAAGAGATTTGATTATTAATCGAATTTACCTTTAGCATTTAATTTGTAACTATTTTTTTTCTTCTAAATCTTCCCTCGGAGTCTTCAATAGTGCCTTTACTTATGGATACTGATCAATTAGTCAGGTGATGTCATCTCTGACACATCTCAATCCCTGACACTATCTTAAGCCGACATTTCTCTAAAAGAAGGCATTCAGGTAGAAAAAAAGCTCGAATTTGGAGAGTTAATCAAAAGCCTAAAACTTAGTATACATTCGTTTGCGCAACTTGATTTATTGTAACATTGTGAAAGTTTTAAAAAAATGTATTAAACTGTATCTAAACAGCTTCATATTTTTTTTTCAAATCTATTTCCATATACTTTTTAGAACTAAGAGATGATGTAGACAAAGTTTTAAGAGAAGAACAGTGCGGTTTTAGAAAAGGTAGAGGATATATGTCGACCAAAATCTCACTCTTAGGTTAATAATTGAGAAGTGCCTAGAGTTATCCAACACCTTTGGTTTTTGTATTAAATCAGGAGTTAAGCAGGGTTGTGGTCTATCCCCCTTTATATGGATCATTTTGATGGACTTTGTCTTAAGGAGCACAGGAAAGGCAATGGGAGACCACGGAATCCAATGGGAAGGAAAGAGTATCCTGGGACTAAGATTATACTGATGATTTAAGCATCCTAGATGAAGTTTGAGCAAAATGAATGAACTTTTAGAGGTTTTGCGTAGTTCAGGGTGCTAGAATTGGTTCGAAAATTAATGTTATGAAGACTAAGTCACCAAGGCTAGGAATAAGTGAAGATGAAAAGGTGATGTTGGGTAACGAAAAGAATGATCAGGTGGGCAGCTTCACTTACCTTGGTAGTAGGCTATTAGTAAAGATGGTGGGAGCAGTGAAGATGTTAAAAATAGAATAGCCAAGGCTCAGGGTGTTTTTTCACAGTTAAAAAAAAGTTTTGGAAGATAAGTCTGCCAAACCAAGATTAGAATATTAAAAGCTTCAGTGATGACAGTGGTCAAATATGGCTGTGAAGCATGGGCGCTCCGAAAAGATGATGTGAAAATTTGCTAGATGTTTTTCCAGAGAAATTGCTTACGGATTTTTCTGGGTACCCGGCTGACTGACCGTATTTCAAACAATTGGCTGTACGAAAAATGTGGTTCAATACCGCTTTCTAGGGCTATAATAAAAAAAAGGTTGAGGTGGATAGGGCACGTTGCGGCTGAAGGATGACTGATTGCCAAAAGATTGTCCTTGTCGGCCAACCGTCTAGGGCTAGACGGAAATCAGGTCGTCCTCGTCTGGAGTGGAAAGACGACATAAAGAAAGAGATTTAAAGGAAATGGGTTACTTTCCTGTGTCACAATCTCTTGTTGTTTTTTTAAAAAGGGTACTTAATATTGGGAATTCTTTTCAATGATCCCTCTCCCGACATTGTACGACCACAGCCTCGGTAAGTTATCCTCGAGTAAACAAAACGGAGATATATCAGTGACTTATGCAAACAAAGTGATTGTTCCTCGTTTTGCAAGGAAGGGGGCTGCTGTCCTCATTAACATGGTTTTTCAATCTTGGGCAACTCCAATGGTTTATTTTTAATTTCGATCCGATGCCATTTTTGAGATTTTTCGGGCTCTTTCGTCGAAATTGTCATTCGTTCACGCAATAAACTTTTACTTTTAAGAGTAATTGAAACAATAGTTACCATTCCGGAGTTGGCTTTTAATGGCAGTTTTTTCTCACTAGACTTTTTTTTTCAAAACTTGTTAAACATTTTTTTTAAACTTCCGATTACTATTGGCCATGCTTCGCTCTCTTACTAGGTTGCAGCTGTCCATGATTTGTCAACTGATTACATTTCCACATGCAACACTTATATCGCTTAGGTGATTCTGGTAGGTGCTTCTGGGCATGTAGTGATTCTGTACTAGGTAGGTAGGTGATTCTAGGTAGGTAGGATTCTAGGTAGGAGGTCTAGGTAGGTGGTTCTGGGCATGACCAGGACCAGGAAAAATTCTGGGCATTTTTAATTATTTTTATTTTAAAGTCTATTAGACCTAATTTATGCGCTATACCGAAATGAAGTTTCCAATTCAGCTAAATGCTTTCACTCTTATAATTGATTTTTTTAGATCTTTGAATAAAAATTTTAACAGTGAAATAGGCTACAGAAAAAATCGTTTTGTTCTTTAGCAAAATATATAAAAGTCGACTAAGCATCTTTATTTCAGTTCAGTTTGATTTATTACAGGCCTAAGTATTTTTGGCATACGTGCAACCAAAAACTAGCCAAAAATATAAATAAAGAATACTTTGTATATAAAATATAAAATAAGGATATTTTAATAATGAAGAATACTTTAGCCTATTTTAATCTATTTCATCTTGTTTAATTTATTCAATGTAGACCTATTTTAACTGTTTTTCTATTGATTTAGTGTTTGATTTAAAGGGTTTGTTTTCCCCCTCTATTACAGGCCTAGGAGCCTTTGGGGGATTAGCACAATGTATTTTCTTGTATGATTAATTGATTATGAATAAATCTTATCTAGTCCAATTTAGATAACTTATTTCGCCTTTGACAAAAAGTTACTTTAATTACAAAATTCACCTAAAAATTTACTTAACAAAATATTCATTTATTCTGTGGGAGAGACGGAATAAGGATTTAAGGACACTCGCCAAAATTAAAGAATTACATAAATAAAAAAATAATTATAAAAAACGCTGATTCTACTGTACAATAAATTCTAGAAAGAGAGAGAAGGAAAAATCCACCTTAAGCTTTCTTCTCACAAGGATTTATCTAAATTTACATTAAACGACTTGAGTGTTAACTTCTGTACCAAGTCCTCTGGTAGAGAATGCCGTATCTGGAATTTGCATAAATGGCAGGTAGAAACAAAAGTTAGGCATAGGGAGACATCTGGAAAATTTCGGTTCTTGTGCATTATATCCTACACACGACAGAAGTCAAGTTTGGTTAACGCTAATGAAATAAAATAAAATAGGATGAAAATATAATTGTTTAGAAACAAATCTGGGCTATAGATTTGCACGTTAGGGGGGGGGGTAAAGCATAGCATATATTAAAGGTACGTAACCTAACCTAGGTACCTTCCCCCCCCCTAACCCCCAAAAGAACAACAGTTTAAATATTGTAAACGCAATAAGAAATCACGCTTTGCGATCCATTTATCCATTGCAAATACCCGTTTGACTGGTTTCCTGTAATTTTTCCTGTGCAGTCTATAGCGCTGTGTAGGATATAATGCCACAAGTACCCAAAATTTTTGCTTCCCGATTTCGGCCTGTATAATATCACTGTACATGGTTATTCTTAGTTTAAACACTTCTACACTTTGCAAAGAATACCTTGGATTGTGAAATCAAAGTAATCACCGAATCTGGTTTATTTTCTTTTATTTCTTACTGTTTTTCATTTGTTGATTTTTCGAAATTAATTGGTTGAATTTCGTCAATCTTTTTTCGCTTTTGCCTCAAATGTCGCTAGCTGTTCATTAAGTTATCACTGTCTCTATGTAAAGCTAAAACTTTCATTTTTTTTTTTTTTTTTTTTTTTTTTTGTCTTTTGGTAATACATTATGAGTACAATTGTCTTTATTACCATTGATTATGTTCCTTTATGCGAGTAATAAAGCATGCAAAAGTACCTAATTTTAACTGCAAAAGCAATCGAAAAATTTTTCACAAAGTCCCCCGTGGATTCTTAAAAAAACCCTTTCCTATGCTGCGTTCCAAGCATGGCATATCAGCGAGTTACATCAGCAAGTCTGGGGGAGATAGAAGCGGTTTGGCTACTTTCATCCATGTACCTCATGCTGAGAGGTCCGTATCATTTCTGAACTCGAAGCATTCAGATAACTTTACCATGTCAAGGGGGAAATGAGTTATATATGGGCGGATTCACAGTTGCCCAACATGAACAACCGATTTTTGGATAATTAGATTAAAAGAAAAAAATCTTGGCATCTATTGTTTAGTTGAGCTGGAACAATATTTAGCTTTAAATTTTGCACAATCGAGAAAATCCTCCTTTTCTAATATAATTGACTGTAGATCAGCGGAGATAAAATTTACAGCTATAACAGAAACAATTTTTTTCATGCTACACATTTATCTCAGCACTGACTCCATGAGGAGATTATTCCATCAAAATTCATCTTTCAAAAATTGAATATTAAAAAAAAAAATTATAGAATCATGACAGTAAATTTTTTTGTAAAAAAAATTTACGTTTTTATTTTTTTTGGGGGGGGGGGAAAGAATTTTTCTATTTATTGTAATAAAATTTAAAAGAGGTATTGTTCAAATAGGGCGAGGGGCGAAATCCAGGGTTTTGTTGGGGAGGCGGAGGGGTGTGGGGGGGGGGGGTATTTATTTCGGGGTTGTTTTTTTTACAAAATAACTTTAAAAACGTTATCAAAAAATTCGTATACATGCATTTTTGTTAAGTTTTTACGAGTCGAACAAATAGAAATATTTTGACAGGGCGGGGGGGGGGGGATCAAACCCCTTACCCCCTCTGAATACGGCCTTGGTTTAAAATCAAGGGGGATAGTTTTTTTTAATAAAATACCAATAGACTGTTTTTAAAAATTCCCTTCCCCCCTCCCAATTGGTTCCCAATATCTTACCTTCTATCATGGATGAGACAAACTATATGGTCTGGCTGGTAATTTAATTTTCCTGATTCTAGGAATTCTTCTAAAACGCAGAAGTTTAAACAGAATTTACACTATTTTAAATGATGGTTTAGAACATTATGAAGTGTATCAGTCAATTCTGGACATTATTGACATGTATTTTCACTTAGACAATGCTATGCAACCAAATTAGGGGACAGATGTTGAACAAACAATGTCATTTGTGTTTACTTGAATGACGTTTAGATTGGATTTTTTCATCATTGCCAACACAATGGCTGTTATATACTAAAGCGTTCCCTCCCAAATTTCGATGTATTATTGAAAACAGTATCGATAATATTAGCGCTGAATGTTGTAGCTAATTAGCTTAACAGAACATATATTATATGAATCCACGCGACCATCGTTTAAATTTCAGTAACTGCGATTCAGTTCGTTCGCCTCAGCGACTCGATATAGTCTATTTTGTCCATTCAGGAATGTTGTATACACTATAATTTATCTGGGGAAGGAGGTAAGTTCGTGAAAATACCCGAAATAGGTGTATCATAAAATATATGGAACCTGTAAAAGTCTTGGTATTGGAGGGACTTGGAACTTTGAACATTTTCGTGCGTCTGCGTCATTCGAAAGAAGTCTATTATATACAAATTACAGGGGCAAGGTTTTAGTCAATGGGGATACATATAAGGGTACTCTTGTATTTATATGGGCCTTTGCAAGAAAGAAACCAGTCACGATACACCGTTTTGACAGGTTAACCGTATAGAGTAAATACAATGCATAGCATGGTTTTTATTGCGTATTACGATATTAAAACTGTTGTTTTTTGGCGTTTAGGGAGGGAAAAAGGTACATAGGTTAGGTAGGTTACATATTTAAATATATGCTATGCTTTTACTTCCCACCCCCTAATGTGTAAAATATATAGCCCAAAATTTGTATTCTAAACTATTATATATTCATCCTATTTTACTTTTATTTCATTAGCATAAACAAAACTTGAACTTTTTAGAAAAGCCTATATAATGCAAGAGTACCAAATTAAGGGCAAATTGCCGTCAAATCCAGGACCAAGGAAAAAAGTTATTGATAGACAGAGCGTGATTCATGAAGGGCGGTATGCTAATGCCATCTGTAAAGAAGCGAGATATATCAGTGGCTCCCAACCCACTTTTTATCCATGCCCCCCTTTAAGAATTCCTAAACTCCTGCAAATTGTCATCCTTATCCGTGGATATTCAAATTTTGATCATTTAAAATTTCACTATGGATTCACCAAAAGGAAGTTAAAAAAGTTCTGGTTTTTGTTTTTTGGGGGGGGGATTTCGTC
>JAPEVW010000353.1:0-145000 GCA_027921565.1 Artemia sinica
TGAGCCGAGATAATTGTCTGGTATAGACAGGGTGAAAACCGGGTATTGTCTCATCTTCGCGATACAAGTTCTCGAGTTTGTATTATATAATATAATATACAAGTACCTTGATTCTATATTTATCTGATGGCTCACCGAGGATTAAGAAATCCGGGCGTTTGAAATGCACTCTTTGAGGAATCTTATGAACGAGAGAGGCACACGACCCTCCTTCATAATAACTCATGCACACTTATTCGCTCTAGAATTTTATGAAACATCAAGCGAAACAATTTACTCCAATGAAGCTTGAAAATAAATGTCAGAAACATTTTTCTGCAATAAGAAGCACCCTTATTCAGGCTTAGTCTAAATGAAGGTATATAAGAGGTTAACTCGTAACCCCCTTTCCCCTACCCCCCTCTGGACCCTTTTCTGTATTTATCTGAAGGTTCATGAATAGTTACACAATTTGGATATTAGAATAAACTTAATGAGGGATTTGGCGTCTCCCTGCCTACACAATGACCCACCATCCCCCTTTCAGAATAGTTGATGTGGAATTATATACCACCGAATATAATTTTATAAAAACTCAAGTAAATCAACTTAGTTAAATGAAGCATTAAAATAAATGTCAATTTTACCAATTTATCTTCCATGGACTTCGTGGCTTTTCAAGAACGAATGCGCCATGAAGCGGCACTACTTCCCCTGCCATTGGGAAGCTCAATATATAGCTTTGTGACCCTTTTTAATCGTTTTTGTATCTCAGAATTTCTAATTGGTTGCAACTTGTTTCTATTTCGGGTAAAATTGTTGTCTGGTTTCACAGAATGGCTTGAAGCATATTTTTACCTAGCGCCCTTTAATCTTTTTTCACATTAAAAGGGCGCTAGAACTTTAAATTTCCGTTCAAATGAGCCATTTTCCAGTGTTTTAGGACTTGTTTCGATGCGATCATCCATGGAAAGAAAAAATAAAATAAACAGGTATCCGTGATCTTTCTTCTTGGAAAAAGATAAAAGTTTTAACTTTTTATATGATAGCAGAGAACTACAAGTGTTCTCTGATGTGCCGAATTTGATGGTGTGAACTTCATCAAGATAACTGGCCTTCTTGGGTGTGCTCCCCCTTTTCGAAAAAAAAGTTTCCCAGACACGTAGCTTTTGATGGATAGCTTTAAACTTAATGACTTATACATTTGGAATCAGCATAAATAGCAAAATCGGTATTTATGCATTATATATAACACTGCGCTGTACACGGAAGAAGTCAAGTTTGGTTATTGCTAATGAAATAAAATAAAATAGGATGAATATAATAGTTTAGAAACAAATTTGGGCAACATATTTGCACATTAGGGGGGTGGTGGTGGGTAAACCATTGTATATATTAAATACGTAACCTAACCTAACCTAGGTACCTTTCCCCCCCTAAACCCCAAAAAACAACAGTTTAAATATTGTAAACGCAATAAGCAATCACGCTTTGCAATCTATTTATGTCTTGCAAATACCCGTTTGACGGGTTTCAATTTGTATTTCCTTGTACAGTCTATAGCGATGTGTTATATATAATACATAAGTACCGCAAAATCTTATATATTAATTAAATAAAGAAAACAAGTTGTTTCAACTGAAAGTACGGAGTGACAATAAAACTTAAAACGAACTGAAATTATTACGTATATGAGGAGGTTCGCCCGCTATTCAATACCTCGCTCTTTACCCTAAAGTTCGAATTTTGTTCAAATTCTTTAAAAATGACCCTGAATCACAAAGGCTGTTTAATTACAATAAATAGCTCTTTTGAAAGTACTAAAAAAAAACTTTAGCGTAAAGAGCTAGGTATTGATTAGGGGGCGAACCTCCTAACGAACCTCCTAATATACGTAATAATTTCTCTTCGTTTTAAGTTTTAATGTCGCTCCGTACTTTCAGTTGATTTTTTTTTTTAATTTAATTTTTGATCGTTTTTTGAATAATTCTTGGAAATCCGGTGCCCCCTTCATAGCGATGTCCCTTCCCCCATGAAAACTTTCTCCGTGGAAAGATCCTCCCACGTAACCCCCTCCCCCCGAACCCCCACTTCCAGAAAAAATCATCCCTGAAAACGTCTGTATACTTCCCAATAACCAATACTATATGTGAACAATGGGCAAAGTTCATAACTTACAGCCCTTCCCCCAGGGACTGTGGGGGATTAAGTCATCCTCAAAGACATAGTTATTATATTTTGCGGCCATGCTGAACAAAATGGCTTGTTCAAAATTTTGATCGGATGACTTTGGGAAAAAAATGACCCTCGAAAAGGGCTCATTCAATTGGAAATTGGAGTGGCTTGTGCCCTTTTTAATAGTCGGTAGTGATTGGAAGGCAACTAATACCCCTTCCACACCCTCCAGTTACCGAAACACATTGAATCAAAATTTTGAGATAGCCATTTTTTTCAGCGTAGTTGATTTCCTGATAGAAATTATGTTTTTGAGGAGGATACTCCCCCACAGCCCTCAAGGCAAGGGTTGTAAGTTATGCCATGGGGGCATATAAGGTTTTTATAGAAAACGTTGTCGTAGAAACAAAAAAGGCTCATTCGATTGGAAATTCAAAGGGCTAGTGCCCTTTTTAATAGTCAAAAATTATTGGAGGGCAACTAACCCTCCTCTCTTGCCCACCTTTTCCCCAGACACATCCAATCAAAATTTTAAGATAGCCCTTTTGTTCAACGTAGTTGAAAGTTCTGGAAATTAGCTCTTTGAGGATGACAACCCCCCCCCCCCCACAGCCCTCAGGGCAAGGGTTTTAAGTTATGACCTGGGGACATATAAGTTTTTATAGAACGCGTTGTCGTAGAAACTTCAAAAAGGGCTCATTCAATTGGAAATTGAAATGGCTAGTGTCTTTTTAATAGTCAAAAGTGATTGGAAAGCAACTAACACCCCTTCCACACCCACCATTTCTCCAAACACATCTAATCAAAATTTTGAGATAGCCATTTTGTTCCACGGAGTTTAAAGTTCAGGAAATTATACCTTTGAGCAGGATACCCCCCCCCCCACACTCTTCAGGATAAGGGTTATAAGTTATGCCCTGGGGGCATATAAGGTTTTTATAGAAACCGATGTTGTAGAAACTTCAAAAAGGGCTCAATCAATTGAAAATTTAAAGGGCTAGTGCACTTTTTAATAGTCGAATGTGACTGAAGGGAAACTAACCCCCCTCTCACGCCCACCATTTTCCCAAACATATCCAATCAAAATTTTGAGATATCCATAAATTATATTCAATTTTCACCTTTTTTTTCAGATGAAAAAGATATGAATTTCAATATGTTCAAGGACTAGAAAACTACAAGGGTGGTTCTTTACTGCATAATTTGCACTTTACCGAAAATACAATGTAAGTGAATTTGCATTATCAGTTTAATATACATATACTGATATTTATTCCTTAAAATCTTAAAAATATTTGATTTATTAAAGTAATAAAAGTGAAAATATATAAATTCTGTTTTTCACTAAAATGCAAATTATGCTCTGACCATGGGAAGGTATACGGGTTTTGAGCTCTATTCATGTTAATTTTTGCTTGTTTTGAGTTTAAATCGGTTATTTATTGTAATTCTTGTTCGTTCTGGGTTTCATTTATTTATTGATACTGATTTGTGATAATTTACGCTTGGTAGATTATCTGATTCTAGTTTGGCTCATTTTTAGTTCAATGGAGTTCTTTACTGTTCTTTCAAAAACTGAAAAACTGACAAACTTTGAAAAACTGTTCTTTGAAAAACTACAAGGGTGGTTCCTATTATATTTGAAAAGCGCATTGTTTTACATAATTGATTTGTGTTTATGGATTTTGGTTTTCCCTCGAAAGGGGTACGCCTATCCCGGAGGTACTGCAATACCGGGCCAACGCGTGGAGAGAGCGAAGCAAAGGGCTGAGAAGGGCCAAGTTCTTACTTCTCTAAATCTGACCTCCAAAATAATGGGTTGACTTTACCCTTGATAATTCATAGACAGTCTGTGATTATCGACTCCCTCAAAATATAAGTTTAGTGGTCCTGGGGTGAACTGTGGTACAATTGTTCCGTTTTGGTACATTTCAACTCCACTGGTACATTTTAGCATAGTCACACAAAATTGCATTTAAAATTATATGCTTATAAAATTATTTGTAGTAGTTTTAAGCTTGGAAAATTATTTGATTTTATTTCTACCCACTTTTGGCTTAATAGAGTTCTTTACTTTTCTTTGACAAACTTGTTTTGTGGTAATTTTTTTTCAATTAATTTCTGTTTGTTTTTTATTGACATTAATTTAAAAAAGAAAATTCCACAAATTAGGTTTTCCAAAGAAAAGTAGAGAGCTCCATCAAACTAAAAATTAGCTAAAATAGAATCAACTGATCTACCAAGCAGAAAACTACCACCTATAACCCTCATTAAATATATGAAACCCAAAACGAACAGAAATCATAGGCAGCGCGCTAGCGCTGCCTAAGTAAAGAACGATGTGGCCCCAAAGTGTTTTTTTTTCTTCTTTCTTCGACAGGCACTTCGTTTTGAAGGGGTTGTCGTAGAAACTTCGAAAAGGGCTCATTCGATTGGAAACTGAGGAGGTTAGTGCCCTTTTGATAGTTGAAAGTGATTGGAGGGCAACTAGCCCCCCCTCTCACCCATCATTCCCCCAAATACATTCAATCAAAATTTTGAGATAGCCATTTTGTTCAGCGTAGTTGTTTTCCAGATAGAAACTATTTTTTTTAGGAAGAAACTCCCCCACAACCCTCGGGGAAAGGGTTTTAAGTTATGTCCTGAGGGCATATAAGAACAATGTTGGCACAATGTACCATACATTATTTTTTTTACTTTAGAGCAGGGCACTTCATATGGAAGGGGTCGTCGTAGAGACTTCAAATGGGGCTCATTCGATTGGAAATCGAGAGTTCTATGGTCCTTTTTAATAGTCGAAAGTGATTGGAGGGCAACCAGCCCCCCCCCACGCCAATCTTTCCCCCAAACACATCCAATCAAAATTTCGAGATAGCCATTTTTTTCAGCGTAGTTGATTTCCCGATAGAAAATGTGTTTTTGACGAGGACACCCCCTCACAACCGTCAGGGTAAGGGGTTTTAAGTTATGCCCTGGGGGCATATAAGGTTTTTATATAAGGCGTTGTCGTAGAAACTTCAAAAAAGGCTCGTTCGATTGGAAATTCAAAGGGCTAGTGCCCTTTTAAATAGTCGAAAGTCATTGGAGGGCAACTAGCCCCTCCTCCCCCCACGCCGATTACTCCCCCAAACACATCCAATCAAAATTTCGAGATAGCCATTTTGTTCAGCGTAGTGGATTTCCAGATAGAAAATATGTTTTTGAGGAGGACAGTCCCCCACAACCCTCAGGACAAGGGTTGTAAGTTATGCCCTGGGGGCATATAAGGTTTTTATAGAAGGCGTTGTCGTAGAAACTTCAAAAAAGGCTCTTTCGATTGGAAATTCAAAGGACTAGTGCCCTTTTAAATATTCGAAAGTGATTGGTGAGCACTAACCCCCTCTCAAGCCCAGCTTTTCCCCAAACACATCCAATCAAAGTTTTGAGATAGCCTTTTTATTCAACGTAATTTCAAGTTCTGTAAATTAGGTTTTTGAGGATGAAAACCCCCTCACAGCCCTCAGGGCAAGGGTTGTAAGTCATGCCCTGGGGGAATATAAGATTTTTATAGAACACGTTATCGTAGAAACTTCAAAAAGGACTCATTCGATTAGAAATTGAAATGGCTAGTGCCCTTTTTTATAGTCAAAAGTAATTGGAAGGCAACTAAAATTTTTGGAAATTTAAAGGTCTAGTGCCCTTTTTAATAGTCGAAAGTGACCTGAGGGTAACTAACCCCCTTCTCTCGCCCACCTTTTCTCCGAACACATCCAATCAAAATTTTTAGATAGCCATTTTGTTCAGCGTTGTTGATTTCCAGATAGAAATTATGTTTTTGAGGAGCACACTCCCCCACAGCCCTCAGGGCAAGGGTTGTGAGTTATGCCGTGGGGGCATATAAGGTTTTTATAGAACGCGTTGTCGTAGAAACTTCAAAAAGGACTCATTCGATTGGAAATTGAAATGGCTAGTGTCCTTTTTAATAGTTGAAAGTGATTGGAAGGCAACTAACACCCTTTCCACGCCCACCATTTCCCCAAACACATCCAATCAAAATTTTGAGATAGCCATTTTGTTCCACGCAGTTTAAAGTTCAGTAAATTATACCTTTGAGCAGGACACTCCCCCAACAGTCTTCATGGCAACGGTTTATAAGTTATGCCCAGGGGGCGTATAAGGTTTTTATTGAAATTTTTGTCGTAGAAACTTGAAAAAGGGCTCATTTGATTGGAAATTCAAAAGGCTAGTGCCCTTTTTAATAGTCGAAAGTTTTGGAAATTAGGTCTTTAAGGATGAAAACCCATTCCCCCCCCCCCACAATTCTCAGGGCAAGGGTTGTAAGTTATGCCCTGGGAGCATGTAAGGTTTTTATAGAAAGCGATGTTGTAAAAACATCAAAAAGGGCTCATTCAATTGAAAATTGAAAGGGATAGTGCCCTTTTAATAGTCGAAAGTGATTGAAGGGCAACTAACCTCCCTCTAACGCTCACTATTTCCCCAAACACATCCAATCAAAATTTTGAGATATACATTTTGTTCAACGTAGTCGAAAGTTCTGGAAATTAGGTCTTTTAGGATGATAACCCCCTCAGAGCCCTCAGTTCAAGGGTTGTAAGTTATGCCCTGGGGACATTTAAGGTTTATATAGAAAGTTGTTGCAAAAATTTCAAAAAGGGCTCATTTGTTTGGAAATTGAAATGGCCCTTTTTAATAGTCGAAAGTAAGTGGAGAGTAATTGACCCCCCTCTCACGCCCACCATTTCCCCAAACACATTCAATCAAAGTTTAGAGATAGCCATTTTGTTCAACGTAGTTGAAAGTTCTCGAAATTATGTGTTTAAGGATGACAAACCCCCCAGAGTCCCCAGGGCAAAGGTTGTAAGTTAAGATTAAATAAAATTGCACTGTGTTAATGCTAATTCTCAATAAGCCATCTCAGCAGTATCCCAAGAACGACTGAGGGGTATTATATTCAAACGTTCGGGGCTACTTCTGCTCTTAAAATTTAACCAAATCAAAATAGCGTAAGTGTGTGCAAGCTATCAAAGAAAGTTAACAGATTTTTTTTGCGAATGGTATCAAGTTTTCGATTTCAGGTCAACTAGAGGAGGTATGGAACTAAATTAAACAGTACTATTTGTGTCCAGATTTTTAAAAGGTTGCATGTTGTTAAAAATTGCTGAAAATTTTTCTCCAGCATACAAATAGCAGGCCAAACTATAAAGTCTTAAAAAAAAGAAGATTTAAACTATTATTTCTTTTTCCCTGAAAAGACTATCAAACAGTTCGTGGTAACGATCTGTAAGTAAGGAGCGACCCGGCTCAATGGTAACCGAAACTCTAGAAAACGGGTTTTTGATACCAATAGATACATCAAAAGAATCAAATTTCAATGCTGATTTCAAATATATAACTTTCATCAAGTTTAGTGCTACCCATCAAAAGTTACGCACCTGAGAAAATTCGGCTGATTTTCAAAAAAAGGGGGAAAGACCCCCTAAAAGTTATAGAACCTTAATGAAAATCACACCATCATATTCAGCGTATCAGAGAACCCTACTGTAGAGGTTTCAAGCTCCTATCTACAAAAATGTGGAATTTTGCGTTTTTTGCCAGAAGAAAGATTACGGATGCGTGTTTATTTGTTTTTTTGTTTTTTTTTTTGTTTTTTTCCCAGGGGTGATCGTATTGACCCAGTGGTCCTAGAATATCGTGGGAGGGCTCATTGGAACGGAAACTAAAAGTTCTAGTGCCCTTTTTAAGTGACAAAAAAAAATGGAGGGCAACTAAGCCCCCTCCCACGCTAATTTTTTCCCAAAGTCACCCGATCAAAATTTTGAGATAGCCATTTTGTTCGACATGGTCGAAAATATGATAACTATGTCTTTTAGGATGACTTAATCCCCGAAGTCCCCGGGGGGAGGGCTAAAAATTATGAACTTTACCCAATGTTAACATATATTATTGGTTATTGGGAAGTATACAGAAGTTTTCAGGAGGGTTTTTTCTTGTAGTGGGGGGGGGGGGTCGGGGTTATTTTGGAGGATCTGTCCATGAAAGAAGTTTTCATGGGGGAAGGGAAATTGCCATGAAGGGGGCGCCGGACTTGCCAGCATTATTTATTGGTTATTGGGAAGTATACAGACATTTTCAGGAAGGATTTTTTTCTGGAGGGTGGGGCTGGGGGAGGGGGTTACTCGGGAGAATCTCTCCTTGGAGGATGTTTCTTTGGAGTAAGGGACATTTCTATGAAGGG
Organism: Artemia sinica; assembly: GCA_027921565.1. Classification (NCBI taxonomy): domain Eukaryota; kingdom Metazoa; phylum Arthropoda; class Branchiopoda; order Anostraca; family Artemiidae; genus Artemia; species Artemia sinica. The sequence continues at coordinate 8,390 of JAPEVW010000353.1, forward strand.
GGCGCCGGATTTCCAAGCATTATTTAAAAAACGATCAGAAATTAAATTTAAAAAAAAACAAGTTTTTTTCAACTGAAAATAAGAAGCAACATTAGAACTTAAAAAGAACAGAAATTATAACGTATATGAGGGGGTTCTCCCCAAGTCAATACCTCGCTCTTTACGCTACAATTTTTTTTAGTGCTTTCAAAAGAGCTATCTATTCTATTTAAACGGCCTTTGTGATTCAGGGGTTTGTGAATTAATTTTTTTTTTAACTTTTAACGTAAAGAGCGTGGTATTGACTTATGGGAGAACCCCCTCATATACGTAATAACATATACGTAATAAAAAAACAATAAGAAAACAAGTGATATGGCTCAATAGTAATCGAAACTTTTAAAAACGGAATTTTGATGTCAATAAATGTATCAAAAGAATGGGTTTATAATGCTGATTCTAAATATATAAATTTTATTAAGTTTAGTATTACTCATCAAAAGCAACGAGCTTGAGAAAATTTACCCGATTTTAAAAGAGGGGGGAAACATCCCCTACAAATGAAAGAATTTTAATGAAATCACACCGTCAGATTCAGCGTATCAGAAAACCCTATTACATAGGTTTCAAGCTCATATCTGCAAAAATCTGCAACTTTGTATTTTTTTGCCAGAAGACAAATATACGAATATAGAAGTTAGTTACGTAAGTTAATTTGTAAATTACGTCATAACCAAATTTAGAGTAATTCATTTAGCAAAAGAAAAGTAAAATTTTTATGCAAATTTTGTTTACTTATTCAATGACGGTGAGCCAAAATAAAAGCTGCATTAACTAAAAAACGATCAGAAATTAAAAAAAAAAAACAAGTTTTTTAAACTAAAAGTAAGGAGCGACATTAAAACTTAAAACGAGCAGAAATTATTCCGTATATGAAAGGGGCTGTCCCCTCCTCAACGCCTCACTCTTTACGCTAAAGTTTGACTCTGTCTCACAACTTTATTTTTTAAAACAATAAAAAACTTTAGCGTAAAGAGCGAAGCGTTGAGGAGGGGACAGCCCCTTTCATATACGGAATAATTTCTGTTCGTTTTAAGTTTTAATGTCGCTCCTTACTTTCAGTTTAAAAAACTTTTCGTTTTTTTTTTGTTTAATGTCAATATAAAACGAACAGAAATTAATTAAAAAAACTTTTTCCACAAAATAAGTTTTTCAAAGAAAAGTAAAGAACTCCATTAAACCAAAAATGAGCAAAAATAAAATCAAATAATCTACCAAGCGTGAAACTACCACAAATCAGCATCGATAAGTAAATAAAACCCAAAACGAACAGAAATTACAATAAATAACCGAGTCAAACTCAAAATGAGCAGAAATTAACATGAGTAGGGCTCAAACCCTATGCCTTCCAAGGCCAAACATAATTGCAATTTACTGAAAAAAAAATACAAATGGAATGAGCATTGTCAGTTTAATATACTTATACTGATATTTGTTAATCAAAATGTTAGTATTACTTGATTTATTAGAGTTATAAAACTAAAAACATTTATATTTTTTTCAGTAAAGTGCAAATTATGTTCTGGCCTTGGGAAGGCATAGGGGTTTTGAGCCCTACTCATGTTAATTTCTGCTCGTGTTGAGTTTGACTCGGTTATTTATTGTAATTTCTGTTCGTTTTGGGTTTCATTTACTCATCGATGCTAATTTGTGGGAGTACTACGCTTGGTAGATTATTTGATTTCATTTTTGCTCATTTTTGGTTTAATGGAGTTCTTTACTTTTCTTTGAAAAACTTATTTTGTGGAAAAGGTTTTTTTAAGTAATTACAATAAATGACCGACTCAAACTCAAAACAAGCATAAGTTAACACGAGTAAGCCTCAGAACTCCTATGCCTTCCCAAGGTCAGAACATAATTTGCACTTTACTGAAAAACAATGCAAGTGAATTTGCATTGTCAGTTTAATATACATATGCTTGTATTTAATCCTTAAAATCTTAATAATAATTTATTTATTAAAGTTTTAAAGTGAAAATATTTAAATTCTTTTTTTCACTAAAATGCAAATTATGTTCTGGCCTTAGGAAGGCATAGGGGTTTTGAGCCCTATTCATGTTTATTTTTGCTCATTTTGAGTTTAACTCGGTTATTTATTGTAATTCTTGTTCGTTCTGGGTTTCATTCATTTATTGATGCTGATTTGTGGTAGTTTACGCTTGGTAGATTATGTGATTCTAGTTTCGTTCATTTCTAGTTCAATGGAGTTCTTTACTGTTCTTTGAAAAACTGATTTTGTGGAAAAATTTTTCAATTAATTTGTGGTCGTTTTATATTAACGAACTAGTATTAGTAGTAGTAGTAACAGTAGTAGTAGTAGTAGTAGTAGTAGTAGTAGTAGTAGTAGTAGTAGTAGTAGTAGTAGTAGTAGTAGTAGTAGTAATAGTAGTAGTAATAGTAGTCGTAGTAGTAATAGTAGTAGTAGCAGTAATAGTAGTAGCATTAGTAGTAGCAATAGTAGTAGTAGTAGTAGTAGTAGTGATAAAAGTAGTAGTTGTAGTAGTAATAGTAGTAGTAGTAGTAGTAGTGGTAGTAGTAGTAGTATTAGTAGTAGTGTTAGTAGTAGCAGTAGCAGTAGTTGTAATATAGTAGTAGTAGTAGTAGTAGTAGTAGTGGTAGTAGTAGCAGTAGAAGTAGTAGCAGTAGTAGTTTCAGTAGCAGTAGTGGTAGTAGTAGTCGTAGTAGTAGTCAGGGGCATCCCGAGGGGGGGGGTATGGGGACGCCACCCCCTCTACTTTTTTGGTATTAGGTAAAAAATTTTCCGAAGTCGAAAATTTTTGCTGAAATTTTGCAAAATTGGCCGAAATTTAGCAAAATTCTTGATTTCTGCAGAAAATACGGCATAATTATTGTAGCGATTCGGCAAAATTTACGAACACCGCCCCTCGAGCTGCTGTCACTGGTAGTCGGAGTTGCAATTAGTCATAGTTGCAAGTATTTGCTGTCGCAAGTAGTCACAAACGCAAGCAGTCAAAGTCGTAGATAGTCGCAGAAGCAATAGTAGTAGTAGTAGAAATAGCACTAGTAGATGAAGTATGCCCTGAAACATTCAATTTAAAGGCCTCAGCTGTTCATGAAGTATTGCTGATACGCCCTTTTGAAAACTGCATGCAAATGCTGCGTTTGGATTTTGTTCAGTTCATATCCAAACATGCCCTGGAAATTTCACCTCAATCTATTTAGCCATTTCAGCTATATTGCAGGTGCCTTTTAACATCCATATTTAGTTAAACATACCGTCAATATGTCCTAAATGGTTTTAGCTTACTACCTATAATTGTTCCTATGAAATCGGAAATACACCCTTGTGATAAACTTGGATGAACATTGTGTCTTTTTATTTAGTTCAACATTTAGTTCTGAATGTTTGAACATAACACATTTAGCTGTTCCTGGGGTATTGCACAAATGTCCTTTTGACGATCTGGATGCACATACTACCTTTTGATTTACTTTTACACCCCCGAAAATTTTCCTAAAAATAAACTTAATACCCTACTCTGTTCCTGGAACATTGTATCTAGGACTTTTGACAGTCTGGATGCACTTAGAATCTTTTGATTTTGTTCAATAGAAGTAGCAGCATTGGAAGTAGCAGTAGTAATAGTAGTAGTCCTGGAATTTTAAACTAAATGCCCTCCACAGTTCATGAGATATTGCTGATGCCTATTTTAGACCCAGCATGCATACAGTGCCTTTTTATTCACTTTTATAACAATACAAACTTCTCTGTAAGTTTCTACTTAATACCTAGTTCTAGTCTTAAGATATCACACCTATGCCCTTTTGAAAACCTTGATGCCCTTAAAATATTTCGACTTAGTTCTGTAGCTATGGTAGTTGTAGAATTAGTAATCGTAGTAGTAGTAATAGTGGTAGTAGTAGTAGTAGTAGTGGTAGTAGTAGTAGCAGTAGTAGTAGTAGCAGTAGTAGTAGCAGTAGCAATAGTAGTAGTAGTAGTAGTAGTAGTAGTAGTAGTAGCAGTAGTAGTAGTAGTAGTAGTAGTAACAGCAATAGTAGTAGTAGTGGTAGTAGTAGTAGTAGCAGTAGTAGTAGTAGCAGTAGTAGTAGTAGTAGTAGTAGTAGTAGTAGTCGTAAATAGTCGCAGAAGCAATAGTAGTAGTGGTAGAAATATCAATAGTAGATGTAGTAGAAATAGTAGTAATAGTAGAATAGTAGATGTTCAATTTAAAGGCCTCAGCCGTTCATGAAGTATTGCTGATACGCCCTTTTGAAAAACTGCATGCAAATGCTGCGCTTGAATTTTGTTCAGCACATACCTAAACATCCCCTGGAAATTTCGCCTCAATCTGTTTAGCCATTTCAGATATATTGCAGGTGCCTTAACATCCATATTTAGTTAAACATACCCTCAATATGCCCTGAAAGTTTTAGCTTAATCATAGGCAGCACGCTGGCGCTGCCTAAGTAAAGAACGATGTGGGCACAATGTTTTTTTTGGTTTTTCTCCATACCCGGGCACTTCGTATCGAAGGAGTTGTCGTAGAAACTTTGAAAAGGGCTCATTCGATTAGAAATTGGAGTGACTAGTGCCCTTTTTAATAGTCGAAAGTGATTGGAGGTCAACTGAACCCCCACGCTAATCATTCCCCCAAACACATCCAATCAAAACTTTGAGATAGCCATTTTGTTCAGCGTAGTTGATTTCTAGATAGAAAATGTGTTTTGAGGAGGACATTCCCCCCCAACCCTGAGGGCAATGGTTTTAAGTTATACCTTAGGGGCATATAAGGTTTTTTATAGAAGGCGTTGTCGTAGAAACTTCAAAAAATGGTCGTTCGATTGGAAATTCAAAGAGCTAGTGCTCTTTTTAATAGTCGAAAGTGATTGTAGGGCAACTAGCCCCCCCCCCCTCCCCACGCCCATCATTTCCCCAAACACATCCGATCAAAATTTTGAGATAGCTATTTTGTTCAGCGTAGTTGATTTCCAGATAGAAAATATGTTTTTGAGGAGGACACTCCCCCACAGCCCTCAGAACAAGGGTTTTAAGTTATGCCCAGGGGGCATATAAGGTTTTTAAACTAGGCGTTGTCGTAGAAACTTTAAAAAAAGCTCATTCAATTGGAAATTCAAAGGGCTAAGGCCCTTTTTAATAGTCGAAAGTGATTGGAGGGCAACTAGCCCCCCCCCCATACCCATCATTCCCCCAAACACATCCGATAAAAATTTTGAGATAGCCATTTTCTTCAGCGTAGTTGATTTTCAGATAGAAAACATATTTTTGAGGAGGACACTCCCCAAAAACCCTCAGGGCAAGGATTATAACTTATGCCCAGGGGTATATAAGGTTTTTATTGAAATCTTTGTCGTAGAAACTTGAAAAGGGCTCATTCGATTTGAAATTCAAAGGGATAGTACCCTTTTTAATAGTCGAAAGTGATTTGAGGGCAACTAACCCCCCTCTCACGCCCACCATTTTCCAAAACACATCCAATCAAAATTTTTAGATAGCCATTTTATTCAACGTAGTTGAACATTCTGGAAATTAGGTATTTTAGGATGATAACCCCCTCAGAGCTCTCAGTGCAAGGGTTGTAACGTTATGCCCTGGGGGCATATAAGGTTTATATAGAAAGTTGTTGCATAAATCATAGGCAGCACGATCGCGCTGCCTAAGTAGAGAACGGGGACACTCGAGAACGAGACAAGAAACGGGGACTAAGTAAAGAGGAGGACACTCCCCTACAACCCTCAGGGCAAGAGTTTTAAGTTATGCCCTGGGGGCGTATAAGAACGATGTTGGCACAATGTATTATTTATTAATTTTTTCCTTTTGAGCAGGGCACTTCGTATCGAAGAAGTTGTCGTAGAAACTTCTAAAAGTGCTCATTCAATTGGAAATTGGAGTGGCTTGTGCCCTTTTTAATGTTCGAAAGTGATTGGAAGGGGAATAACACCCCTCTCAAGCCCACCATTTCCCCAAATACATCCAATCAAAATTCTGAGGTGGCCATGTTGTTTACCGTAGTTGAAAGTTCTAGAAATTCGGTCTTAGAGGATGACAACCCCCCAAACAGACCTTAGGGTAAGGGTTGTAACTTATGCCCTGGGGGCATATAAGGTGTCTTTAGAAAGCGTTCTCGTTTCCAAAAGGGGTCATTCGATTGGAAATCGAAAGGCCTAGTGCCCATTTTAATAGTCGAAAGTGATTGGAAGGCTTGACATTTTTATAGTAAAGATCGAAGTGGGTATAATGTATTATTTTGTGTTGTTGTTGTTGTTCAGACCAGGACACTTCGTACCGAAGGAGTTGTCGTGGGACCTTCGAAAAGGGTTCCTTCGATTGAAAATAGAAAGGACTGATGCCCTTTTTAATAGTCGTAAGTGATTTGAGGGCAACTAATCCCCCTTCCACTCCCACCCTCCCTCGCCCATCCTCCCACGCCAACCCTCCCATTTCTGCTCTTAAAATTTAACCAAATCAAAATAGTGTAAGTGTTTCCAAGCTATCAAAGAAAGTAAGCAGATTTTTTTGCGAATAGTATCAAGTTTTCCATTTCAGGTCAACTAGAAGAGTTATGAAACTAAATTAAACAGTACTATTTGTGTCCAGATATTTAAAAAGGTGTATGTTGTTAAAAATTGCTGAAAATTTTTCTCCAGCATACAAATAGCAGGCCAAACTATAAAGTCTTAAAAAACGAATAGATTTAAAGTATTATTTTCTTTTTCCCTTAAAAGACTATGTCAATATAAAACGAACAGAAATTAATTTGAAAAACTTTTTCCACAAAAGAACTCTATTAAACAAAAAATGAGCAAAACTAAAATCAAATAATCTACCAAGCATGAAACTACCACAAATCAGCATCGATAAATAAATGAAACCCAAAACGAACAGAAATTACAATAAATAACCGAGTCAAACTCAAAACGAGCAGAAATTAACATAAGTTGGGCGCAAAACCCCTATGCCTTCCCACGGCCAATACAAAATTTGCACTTTACTGAAAAAAATATAAATGTTTTTACTTTTATAACTTTAATAAATCAAATAATTTTAACATTTTAATTACTAAATATCAGTATATATTAAACTGACAATGCACATTCATTTGCATTTTTTCAATAAAGTGCAAATTTTGTTCTGGCCTTGGGAAGGCATAGGGGGTTTGCGCCCAACTTATGTTAATTTCTGCTCGTTTTGAGTTTGACTCGGTTATTTATTGTAATTTCTGTTCGTTTTGCGTTTCATTTACTTATCGATGTTAATTTGTGGTAGTTTCACGCTTGGTAGATTATTTGATTTTATTTTTGCTCATTTTTTGTTTAATGGGGTTCTTTACTTTTCTTTGAAAAACTTATTTTGTGGAAACAGTTTTTAAATTAATACCTATAATTGTTCCTATGAAATCGGAAATACGCCCTTGTGATAAACTTGGATGAACATTGTGTATTTTTGTTTAGTTCAACATTTAGTTCTGAATGTTTGAACATAACACCCCTAGCTGTTCATGGGGTATTGCACATATGCTCTATTGACGATCTGGATGCACATGCTACCTTTTGATTTACTTTTACACCCCCGAGAATTTTCCTAAAAATAAAACTTAATGCCCTACTCTGTTCCTGGTAGACCCCGAAGCCGCGCCGAAAAGTCGGCGGCGCGCCGCCGAAAAAAAATCGGCGGCGTGCCGCCGAGCTAGCATCAGCGCGTTGACGCCGTCGCTGATTCTATCGGCGGCGGTGTCACTAAAACGTCGCCGTTTTTTTGTTTTTTTGTCCCTTTTTTTACTTATCGATATCGACCTCCTGGCTTCAACTGTCATCCCGGCTAATCTGTTTCTTAAAGATAAATACGGTCATCTTGGGCTCGCCTTGTATATCGGTTCGTAGGAAGAAGTAGAAGAAATTTTTCTTGAAACAAAAATTCTACCTTCCACTTTAAAACTCTGTTCATTTTCTTTCTGATTTTTCGGATGAAAAGAGGTAGGTAAAAGAGCATTAGGCGATTCAGGATGTTTTTATAGGCAGCGCAATCGCGCTGCCTAAGTAAAGAACAATGTTGGCACAATGTATTTTTTTTTCGATACCAGGGCAATTCCTATCGAGGAGACGTCGTAGAAACTTCGAAAAGGGCTCATTCGATTGGAAATTGGAATAGCTAGTGCCCTTTTTAATAGTCGAAAGTGATCGGAAGGCAGATAACACCCCTTCTACGCCCACCATTTCCCCAAACACATCCAATAAAAATTTTAAGATAGCCATTTTGTTCAGAGTAACTGATTTCCAGCGAAAAAATATGCTTTTGAGGAGGTTACTCCCCCACAACCCTTAGGGCAGGGGTTTTAAGTTATGACCTGGGGGTATATAAGAACGATGTTGGCACAATGTATTATTTATTATTTTTTTCCTTTAGACCAGGGCACTTCGTATCGAAGAAGTTGTCGTAGAAACTTCGAAAAGGGCTCATTCAATTGGAAATTGGAGTGGCTTGTGCCCTTTTTAATAGTCGAAAGTGATTGGAAGGCAACTAACACCCCTTCCACGCCCACCACTTTCCTAAACACATCCAATAAAAATTTTGAGATAGCCATTTTGTTTAACGTAGTTGAAAGTTCTGGAAATTAGGTCTTTGAGGATGACAACCACCCTCACAGCCCTTAGGGTAAGGGTTATAATTTATGCCCTGGGGGCATATAAGGTGTTTATAGAAAGCGTTGTCGTAGAAACTAAAAAAGGGATCATTCGATTGGAAATCGAAAGGCCTAGTGCCCTTTTAAATAATCGAAAGTGATTGGAAGGCTTGACATTTTCAAACAGTTCGTGGTAACGAACTGTAAGTGAGGAGCGACCCGGCTCAATAGTAACCGAAACTCTAAAAAGCGGAATTTTGATACCAATAGATACATCAAAAGAATAAGATTTTAATTCTGATTTCAAAAATATAAGTTTCAACAAGTTTAATCTTACCCATCAAAAGTTACGCGCCTGAGAAAATGTGGCTGATTTTCTAAAAAAGGGGGAAAGACCCCCTAAAAATTATAGAACCTTAATGAAAATCACACCATTATATTCAGCGTATCAGAGAACCCTACTGTAGAGATTTCAAGCTCCTATCTACAAAAATGTGGAATTTTCCATTTTTTGCCAGAAGAAAGATCACGGATGTGTGTTTATTTGTTTGTTTGTTTTTTCCCAGGGGTAATCGTACTGACCCAGTGGTCCTAGAATATCGTAGGAGGGCTCATTGGAATGGAAATTAAAAGTTCTAGTGCCCTTTTTAAGTGACCAAAAAAATGGAGGGCAACTAGGCCCTCTCCCACGCTCATTTTTTTCTCAAAGCCACCCAATTTTTTTTTGGTCAGTAATCGTACTGACCCAGTGGTCCTAGAATATCGTAGGAGGGCTCATTGGAATGGAAATTAAAAGTTCTAGTGCCCTTTTTAAGTGACCAAAAAAATGGAGGGCAACTAGGCCCTCTCCCACGCTCATTTTTTTCTCAAAGCCACCCAATTAAAATTTTGAGATAGCCATTTTGTTCAGCATTTGTTCACCATTTTGGGGGCGCCGGATTTCCAAGCATTATTTAAAAAACGATCAGAAATTAAATTTAAAAAAAAACAAGTTTTTTCAACTGAAAGTAAGAAGCAACATTAGAACTTAAAACGAACAGAAATTATTACGGATATGAGGGGGTTCTCCCCCAAGTCAATACCTCGCTCTTTACGCTACAGTTTTTTTTAGTGCTTTCAAAAGAGCTATTTATTCTATTTAAACGGCCTTTGTGATTCAGGGGTTTGTGAATTAATTTTTTTTAACTTTTAACGTAAAGAGCGTGGTATTGACTAAGGGGAGAACCCCCTCATATACGTAATAACATACGTAATAAAAAAACAATAATAAAAAAACAAGCGATACAGCTCAATAGTAATCGAAACTTTTAAAAACAGAATTTTGATGTCAATAGATGTATCAAAAGAATGGGTTTAAAATGCTGATTCTAAATATATAAATTTTATTAAGTTTAGTATTACTCATCAAGGCTACGAGCCTGAGAAAATTTACCTGATTTTTAAAGAGGGGGGAAACATCCCCTAAAAGTGAAAGAATTTGAATGAAAATCCCACCGTCAGATTCAGCGTATCAAAAAAACCTATTACATAGGTTTCAAGCTCATATCTGCAAAAATCAGCAACTTTGTATTTTTTGCCAGAAGAAAAATATACGAATATAGAAGTTCGTTACGTAGCCTAAGTTAATTTGTAAATTACGTCAGAATCAAATTTAGAGACAGCCATTTATCAAAAGAAAAGTAAAATTTTTATGCAAATTTTGTTTACTTATTCAATGACGGTGAGCCAAAATCAAAGCTGCATTAACTAAAAAACGATCAGAAATTAAATAAAAAAAACAAGTTTTTTAAACTGAAAGTAAGGAGCGACATTAAAACTTAAAACGAACAGGAATTATTCCGTATATGAAAGGGGCTGTCCCCTCCTCAACGCCTCGCTCTTTACGCTAAAGTTTGACTCTGTCTCACAACTTTATTTTTTAAAACAATAAAAAACTTTAGCGTAAAGAGCGAGGCGTTGAGGAGGGGACAGCCCCTTTCATGTACGGAATAATTTCTGTTCGTTTTAAGTTTTAATGTCACTCCTTACTTTCAGTTTAAAAAAACTTGTTTTTTTTATTTAATTATAGTAAAGATCGATGTGGGTATAATATATCATTTTTTGTTGTTGTTGTTGTTGTTTAGACCAGGGCACTTTGTACCGAAGGAGGTGTCGTAGGATTGCAAAAGACTGATTTATAAGACATCGAAACGTTACGAGCTATTGAACTTTCTCCTATTCAAAGCGCCTTCTTGAAAAACACTTTCGTTTAAATGAACATTTTGAAATAGGCTGTTACACAATGCCTAATATGGATTTCATCGCGATAGCTTCTACCTACTAATTCATATTTCTACAACTGAGTCTCCGGTCGATTTCTACCTTCACTTAGCCATTCTACGTTTGGTGGTTGTTTTTTTTACCTGATTTGATACAGTCGACGTGTGATCTACATTTGACAGTTTCCAACCAAAATTTAACATTTTGAATTCGATAATCGAAAATTAATTCTCAATTGTGACTACATTTGACGCTAGTGATTTAATTGAGACCAACTACAATTGGATTTGGAACGGACTATCTTTCGTAAGTGATTTAACACGACTAAACAACCCAGTAAATTTTATTAGACCCTTGTTGTTAGAAGTGAAGCTATTGCCCGAAATTTAGCGTCCGTAATTAAAGAACGGTGTTTAAAACAACTATTTAAATTTTTAGAATAACTGCTTTTTCAAATTTTGACCTCAATATGTCAGTTTTTATTCCTATTCTCGATCCGACGGAAACTGGATATAACAAAAAGGTTGCTTTTGATTTTGTAAAACAGTGGAGGGAATTTGGCATATTTCCATTTATTTTATTTGACTCCCCTCGATTATAAATTTGTCAAGTTTAAAACTTGGATTACTTGTAGCATATGCCCCAGGCAAAACAGTAGGCAAAATGGTTGCAGAGTTTGTAGGCGTGGCTCAATTTAAGGATGAAAGGGCATATCTATTCTATAGAAGGATGCAAAAATTAGGAAGGTCATGCAGGGTGTCCTTAGAAGCATTATTTTCTTTTTCCCTGAAAAGATTATGTCAATATAAAACGAACAGAAATTAATTAGGAAAACTGTTTCCACAAAATAAGTTTTTCAAAGAAAAGTAAAGAACTTCATTAAACAAAAAATGAGCAAAAATAAAATTAAATAATCTACCAAGCTTGAAACTACCACAAATCAGCATCTATAAATAAATGAAACCCAAAACGAACAGAAACTGCAATAAATAACCGAGTCAAACTCAAAACGAGCAGAAATTAACATAAGTTGGGCTCAAAACCCCTATGCCTTCCCAAGGCCAGAACATAATTTGCACTTTACTGAAGAAAATACAAATGAATGTGCATTGTCAGTTTAATATACATATATTGATATTTAGTAATCAAAATCTTAATTTTATTTGATTTATTAAAGTTATAAAAGTAAAACCATTTATATTTTTTCAGTAAAGTGCAAATTATGTTCTGGGATGGCTTAGGAGTTTTGAGCCCATTTTATGTTAATTTCTGCTCGTTTTGAGTTTGATTCGGTTATTTATTGTCATTTCTGTTCGTTTTGGGTTTCATTTATTTATCGATGCTGATTTGTGGTAGTTTCCCGCTTGGTAGATTAATTGATTTTGTTTTTGCTCATTTTTTGTTTAATGGAGTTCTTTACTTTTCTTTGAAAAACCTATTTTGTCGAATTCTTTTTTTTTTAATTAATCTGGAAAAGAGCTAGAGCTAGTATAGAAATATATATATATACAAATGCAATACATTTTTTTTTTTTGCACAGTAAGCAGAGCACACTGAAGTTGAAGTAGCCTTAAACTTTGACTTGAAACTTCATAACTTGACCACTTCTTTCAGAAAAGAATTTTGGAGGGTTATTCCGTGTTGATAAGAAAAGAGGGTAAAGGTGCAGTTTAGTTCCCCCTGTAGTGTAGGGCGCAGGAACCCTATGGTAAAGGTGCAGGTTAGTTCTCCCTTATAAAAACAACTTAATTCAGCAGATACAAAGAAGAAGCCCATTTGCGGCATTCTTAGGGACCCGAAGGTCCAATGCTAGTATCAGATCCCGCGAGTGGCAGTTTACGCTCGTCAAGTTCTGGCTCTATCGGCCACAAGTGCCCCAGCTAAACGGCTTTTTAGCACGACAGGACTAATAGTGACTGCAAAAAGATCAATGGCTCCAGGCAGAGTGAACTAACTCAGTTTTGTTACATCAATTGTAACTGAAGTGATATAACCGCTGATTTAAAATTATTGTTAAGCCATGGTATCTAACTTGTATACAGTGTTTTTTTTTATGTTGTTATTTGTTTTTTTTTTTCACTTCCTTTTCGGATGTATTTGATGAACTAGGAGATGTTTGAACTTCAAACTTTGAAAGTTATACACACCTTAGCCCAAGTCATTAACAAGAAGAAAATGACTAAACACGGGATTTTATAGGAATAATGCGATGTTAAACATGAGAATTCTACTTGGTCTGATCCACGGGGACTAAATACTTTCCGCACGGCCCAACAAATTCCTGTTTTGTCATACTGTTCTTGTATGTTTTTAGCCAACCATTTAAAAATCCTTACTAAAATCAAGTTGAGGTTGAACGTGCTTGGTGAAGTTTGATTTTATTATTATTTTTAATCAGAAAAATCAGCGCGCCGTGGCGCGCCGCCGGTCAGAAATCGGCGGTGCGCCGCCAAAAAAATTCGGCGGTGCGCCGCCGCCGATACTAAATCCCACATTCGCCGCCGTCATGTCGGCGTGGCGCGGCTTCGGGGACTAGTTCCTGGAACATTGTATCTATGACTTTATTAGTAGTAGTTAGTTAGTTAGTAGTAGTAGCAATATTAGTAGTAGTAGTAGTAGTAGTACTAGTAGTAGTAGTAGTAGTAGTAGTAGTAGTAGTAGTAATAGTAGTAGTAGTAGTAGTAGTAGTAGTAGTAGTAGTAGTAGTAGTAGTAGTAGTAGTAGTAGTAGTAGTAGCAGCAGTAGTAGTATTAGTAGTAGTAGTAGTAGTAGTAGTAGCAGCAGTAGTAGTAGTAGTAGTAGTAGTAGTAGTAGTAGTAGTAGCAGCAGTAGTAGTAGAAATAGTAGCGAAAGTGGTACCAATATTAGCAGCCCTGAGAGTTTTAGCTTGATACGCTAAGACGTTGCTGGGTTACTGCTGTTATACCCCTTTGATAACCCACGTGTACATGGTGTATTTTGATTTAGTTCAACTGCCCCCCCCCCTACAAAAAAATATATCTAGAAAGCTCTAAGTCTCTTCTGAGATATTGCTGATATGTCCTTTTGACAACATGCATGTACATAATGAGTTTGAATTAGTTCAACACCCCCTCACCATTTTCTGAAAGTTTTATCTTAATACAGTTAGTATTAGCGATAGTAGTGGATGTAGTAGTAGTAGTTGTGTTCCCATGGTGCCTTTTGGTTATATCACTATCCCCTCAACATGCTCTGATATTTTCAACATTGTATTCTAAGCTGTTTTTGAAATATTGCCGATACGCGCTTTTGATAACCTTCATGCACATAGTGTGCTTTGATTTAGTCCAACATTTCCCTTAACAATCCCTGAAAGTTCTTAATACCATTACCCTTAGTAGTTAGTACTAGTAGCAGTGGCAGTAGTAGTAGCACTTCTACTAGTAGTAGTAGTATGCACATAATACCTTTCTATTATTTCAACACCCCCCTCAACTTGCCTGGAAAGGATCAAGTTGGCACTTTAAGCTGTTCCTGAGATAATTGCTGAAACACCCTTTTGAAAGTGTGAATACTCACAGCGTATTTTGATTTAATTCAACATCCTCCTCAGCATTTTCTGAATGTTTCACCTTAATACCCTTAGCCTTGATAATAGTAGTAGTAGCAGTAGTAATAGCAGCAGTAGTTGTATCTGTAGATGTAGTAGCAGCAGGGACGGATCCAGGATTTTTTAGGAGGGGGGGGGGGGTGCAAAATAGGTTGATCCGATAAACTTGGGTTAGGAGCAAGTTTAATTAACGCAAACTTGAGTTAATCAAGTAAATTACACTACTTTAGACTACGCTAGGGGGGCGCCCCCTCCCCCTCCTGGATCTGCCACTGAGTACCAGTACTATGCATATAGTACCTAATGGTTGGTCCAATATCCTTCTTAAGATGCCCTAAAAGTTTAAACTTAATATCCAAAGCTGTTCCTGGGTCAATGCTGATATGTTCTTCGAAAAACATGCACGCACACAATGTGTTTTGATTTAGTTCAACACTCCGCTTAAACATATCCTGAAAGTATCACTTTAATACCCTCAGCCTCAGCAGTAATAGTAGTCATAGCAGTAATAGCAGCAGCAGCATGCAGACATGACTTTTAGTTAGTTCAACATCCCCTTCCATATGCCCTGAAAGTTTGAACTTAATAATCTAAACTTTTCCTGAGAAATTGTTGATACGCCCTTCTGAAAACCTGCATGGACACAGTGTGTTTTGATTTAGTTCAACATCCCTTAAACATTCTGGGAAAGTTTCACCTTAATACCCTTAGCCTCAGTAGTAGCAGTAGTCGAAGAAGTGGTTGTAGTAGTTGGAATAGTGGTAGTATACATATAGTGCCTGTTGGTTAGTTGAAAATCCCCCTGAATATGCCCTTAAAGTTTCAACTTATGACTACGCTGTTCCTAAGATAATGCTGATACGCCCTTTTGACAACCTGCATGCATATGATGTGTTTTAATTTAGTTCAACGTTCCTTGATAGTTTTACTTTAATACCCTTAGCCTCAGTAGAGGTAGCAGTGGTAGTAGTAGCAGTAGTAGTAGTAATAGTAGTAGTAGTTGTAGTAGTAGTAGTAGAAGTAGTAGTATAGTGGTAATAGTAGCAGTAGTAGAAGAAGTAGCAGTGGTAGAATGCAGATAAAGCTTATTTGTTAGTTCAACCTCCTCCTAAACAGGTCCTGAAATTTTCAACTTAATACTCTAAGCCTTTTGATTAGTTTAACATCCTCCTCAACATTTGCAGAAAATTTCACCTTAATACCCTTGCCCTTAGAAGTAGTAGAATAGCGGTAAAAGTAGTAGCGTGCGCAAAGGGCGTTTTAGCTAGTTCAACGTCCCCCTCAACATGTCCTAAAAGTTTCAACTTAATACTCTAAGACAGAGGTTATAAAGTTTCAACTTAATACTCTAAGACAGAGGTTATCAAACTTTTCAGTTTGCACCCGCCCAGACTTTGGTCAACCCCAAACGTGCGCCCCCGTAATAAAATTGGTTTTAATAGTCATGTTTAGAGTACCAAAAAGTTAAAAACAAATAGCATTGATAAAATGTTTCAATTAATTGGCGACTTTTAATGTGATGAGTGGACTTGCTTTTTTCCCATCACAAGTTCGGTGAACCAAAGAAATATTTGATAAAGCTACTCTCAATTCTCTAATGGCATCTAATCTTTTCTTTTAGGTCAGATGTCAGGCAAAAGTACTTCGGTATCTTTGCTGACAGCGAAGATATATACCACGGTGCTGCTTATACTGGCGAAGATGTACACCACAGTGCTGCTTACACTTCATTGATGTTAGGGGCAGAAACTCCTGTTTCACATTAATAGTAGTTGCAAATGGGACTAGGATTTTCATGGCTTTTTGAAACAATATCGGTCAGTCGCCTTTTACACTACTCAGAATCTTTTACACTACACTACTCAGAAGTTAATGAGCTGTCTTGTTCAAATGTAGCTTTCAAAAAGTCACTGCAATAAAGATTAAAGAGCTGTTCTTTTACTGCCAAACTCAACGAACTACTTTCCATCAGCGGTTGAAACAGTTGTGGTTATTAAAGCAAGTTCGATTTCTAACAACGATATCTACTAAGCTTCAAATTTTTAGTTTTTTTAAGGTTTTTGAATTGTTGTAATCCCTTGTTCTCTTAGGTCACAATCTCTTTTTTTTTACTTAAGAAGGACACTAGAACTTTTAATTTCCACCTTTATTTTTAATTTATTAATTAAATTATTCAATTATTATTGTTTGATTATTTTTTATATTTTTAATTTATCTTATTAGTTTATTAATAATTTATGAATTATTTCCATTTATTTAGTGTGTCTCTACTTTATTTTAATAAAAATAATAAAAGAAAACACGTGAAAACACGTCCCGTTTGCGTGTATATATTTTTTTGTTTTTTTTTTGTAATAAAATAAAATTACAATTTACAAGGTACTTATCGGTTTGCTGGAACACACACGAGAAGTGAAGTTTGGTTAATGCTAATGAAATAAAACAAAATACGATAAAAATATAATAGTTTAGAAACAAATTTGGGCTATATATTTGCACATTAGGGGGGTGGGGGTAAAGCAGAGCATATATTAAATATGTAATCTAATCAAACCTAACCTATGTACCTTTTTTTTGCCCCTTCAACCCCAAAAAACTAAAGTTTAAATATTTTTCACGGAGTGAGAAATACCTCACTAGGCAGAGAAAACCTGTTTTTCATTAGTATATTTGAGATTATATATGCGGTTCATGCCGCGTGTGTTCCAGCAGACCGATAAGTACCAATTACAAAAATTACAGACTGAATATAACCGTTAGTTAATTTCAAATTTCCCGCCCCCTAAAATTTCTGTACTTAGGCAAGTGCTCCATCCTCTAAAACCACCTCTGGTGAGAAGAAAGGATGAAAAGAAATTGTTAATACTCGCAAACATTTTTTTTTTAGAATCTCATATTGTACTTTTTCGCTATTCTTATTGACTTCTTGGTACGGGATTAATGTAAGGTCTGGTCCTCCATCCTCCCTATCTCCACTCCCTACAATATATCTGCTCATAATTACACCCATTAAACGTTGATCCAATCAAACTTCAACCCTATTAAATAGACTAGAATACACATTTTTATTTGGCATTTCAAAATCCACTGCATCAACATCAGTCTATTGCTGTTCTCAAATTCATTGAAAATAATTTGACTATTTCGAATATCTTCATTTCATAACGGTCAAATTTTTCATTTGACATTTAAGCAGTTTAGAACTAAACAAGCCAGCAACAAATATTAACCATCAGGATTCAAGGTTACATTTCCCTTGAGTCAAGTGGATGCTTGAATTATCAGTTTGGGAATTATCTTAGATAAGAAGGGTAGTCTAAATTGTTACTAGTTCAGATTGGAAACGTTCGAATATCAGACTCCTGATATACTGCAGTTAATTAGCAGAACGGGGTATAAATTGGTTCAAGAAAATGGTCAGCGCATATATGGTGGCCCACCACCCAACTGGATGGGGCCCCCTCCTCCAAAAGGGAGCGAAGTTTTTATTGGTAAGCTTCCGAGAAATATTTTCGAAGATACATTAGTGCCGATTTTTGAAAAAGTGGGATTTAGTTATGAAATGAGGCTGATGATGGATTTTTCTGGAACAAATCGTGGCTTTTGTTTTGTAACTTATTCAACCCCGGAGGAGGCAGCCAGGGCTGTGAAGGAACTTGATAGGTTTCTAATTCGTCCCAATTATCGTCTAGGGGTCACTGTTTCGATTGACAATTGTAGGCTGTTTATTGGGGGCCTACCCAAGGATAAAAATCGAGAAGAAATCTTTGATGAAATATCTCGAGTTACTGAAGGAATTGTTGATATCATTTGCTACCCTGGCATTGCTGACAAATCGAAATCGCGAGGCTTTGCCTTTGTGGAATATGAGAGCCACAAAGCGGCAGCGATGGCACGTCGCAAATTACTGCCACAAAAGATTCTTCTTTTTGAGCAGAGAGTAGCCGTCGATTGGGCAGAGCCTGAGCCTATGGTCAGTGAGGAGATCATGAAAAATGTAAGTTTAATTTTTGTTATAGACCTAATCACAAATTACCTTCCGGGACATACTTTAGTCTGTAGACCCATCCCTGAAAGTTTCATTTTCCTATCCAAGATAGCAAAAAGTAGCTAGGCTAAACTAGAATTTTACCAAAAAGAATTCAGTAGCCTACCACGCGTGCCTTGCCTCTAGGACTTCTTCAAAGAGCCCTTATTTTAGCTTCCAAGTGGTATGGTATTAACCTACTTCTGTCTCCCCTGCCCTTGTTGAGAGTTTATATCCCCACCCTGCTAGACTAGGCTAGTCTGTTTTGAAAACTGAGGCTGAAGGCCTAGGCAAATCAATTTCTTAGCTTTTGGCTAAACTTGCCTACCATCTAGAGCCGTTCAAAGGGGGAGGGGAGGGTGAACAGGACAAACTTCTCTGGACGCCGTGGCTGGGGTGGGGCGGCTAGAGGGTTGACCAGTGATCAAATTTTTCACTTCGATTCGGCTTTTTTTGCTTATATTTGAGTAAGGAGGGGTGGGGTGCTGTAATTAATTTTTCTCCATTCAAATCTCCATTCAAATTTGATCTAGTATATTTAAAACTAAGGTGAATTATAAGCCTAGAACTGGGGCTGTGTAGAAGGAAAAATGTTAAGAAAACAATTCTTAAATCGTAATATGCATAATAATGGTAGTTACCACATTTTGACTGCCGTTCCACTATACATTTTCCCCAACCTCCCCTAATGTGCAAATATTATAGCCCAAATTATATATTTCCCATTCATTTTGCTATGCGTCTCTCTTGTTTAAACCCAAGTAGCCTACCCTTAAATTGAATCAACGCTGATGAAATCAAGAAGCGGTAGAACACATGGAAAATACATAATTTGGACTATATATTTTCACTACTTTTTTATCTTTCGGCTAAACTTGCCTACCATCAAGAGCCATTCAAAGGTAGAGGGACCGGAGGGCAAGCTGTCTCGAGCGCTGTGACTGGGGACGCCTTGGCTGGGGGGCACTGATCACTTTGATTCGCTATTTTTGCTTATATTTGAGTCGGGAGGGGTCGTTGCAATTAATTTTCCCTCAGGCGTCACCAGCCCTGTCTCAACCTCAACAAATGCAGGGGAGACAAAAAGTAGGCTAACCCTGGGTTCCCACTGATGCGATTTCACGCCAAAACGGCCGTTTTTCCGTGATCCGTCGAATTTCCTCCGTTTTTTTTTTTGCTGCAAGTTTCTGCGTCACAACGGTTCAAAGGCTGCGTTGAAATATTTCTACTGAGCCGTTGAAAATGGCATCCGTTATTTTAAATTGAACGCATTGTAGAACCATAAATTGCAAGTAAATGAGAAACTAAACATGTTTAGATAAGATTTATATTTTTCATTAGGCATAGTTAGTCAAGGCTATCATAGGTTAGCCCTTTGAATATTTTTCTTGGCTTTCTAGAATTTGATTTATCCTATTTCTTATGCATATGCTTTTTAAATATAACAGAGTATCTTCGTGCTTCAACGGCTGTAGTGAACCGTTTCTGTGTGAACATTTTTGCGAATTTCTCGCATCCGTGAGCGGTTTTTCGTTAAAAAAAATCGTACCAGTGGGAACCAAAGGTAATACCATCCCACTTGAAGCTAAAATAAGGGCCGTTTGAAAAAGGGGAGGTAATGCAAGATTACCGCAGCCTACGGCGCCCCTGGGAGTCGTGTCAAACACTCAGAAACACTGATTTATGGTAATTTTATGACAAGAATCAGATAAGAAAATAGGTAATATACTATGTAAATTCTCAACTTAGTGTTCCTACCAAATATAATAACCGTAACAGCGCCATAGCCCTCCACCGTCCCCCTGATGGGGCCTGATATAGTCCTAGACTATCCACAAAAATTTTCAGTTTTTGCTTATGTGGTTTTATTTTGCATTATGGACCAACTGTTGAACAACGGCAGCGATTATTGTATTTGGAGAGCATCGAAGGGAGAGGCTTGTGGTATAATTTTTTTTCCTTTCGAATTTCTGCCCTATAACAAACGATAATCCCAGTGGGAGTATGCATCTTTTAATGAGTAACTTTAAATTCAGTACATTCTGCATATTCAGAATCAGCATGAATAATATATCTTGTTGTTGCTTGTTGTAATCAAAAGTTTTCAGTGTTGGTGTTTATTGACAAAAGTTGCTCTTTACTTAGTTTTTTACTATGAGCTGTTTGACCCAAGTCTCTGAAATATGAAGGACTACTGTTCACTGCTTCAAATCCAACTTTTGGTACTTGTATGATATACCCCCTACCTAATATTCTTCTAGTATTTTTCTCTTACGCTCAATCCGGTACTTGTCAATTAGCTGGTACGCACGCGAGAAGTCAAGTTTGTTTAATGCTAATGAAATAAAACAAAATATGATGAAAATATAATAGTTTGGAAATAAATTTGGGCTATATATTTGCACATTAGGGCGGTGGGGTAATGGCGGATCCAGAGGGGGGCAAGGGGGTGCCCCCCCCCCCTAACGTAGTCTAGAGTAATGTAATTTACTTAATTAACGCAAGTTTGCGTTAATTAAACTTGCTCCTAACGCAAGTTTATTGGATCACCCTATATTGCCCCCCACAAAAAAATCCTGCATCCGCCCCTGGTGGGGGGTAAAGCATAGCATATATTAAATACGGAACTTAACCTAGGTACCTTTTCCCCCCTAACCCCCCTCCCCTCCCCCAACAAAAAATAGTTTAAATATTGTAAACGCAATGACAAACCACGCTTTGCGATCCAATTCTCTATTGACTGATACCGGTTTGACTAGTTTCCTTTAGCATCTATCTTGCGTGTGTACCAGCTAATTGAAAAGTACCCTTAATCCTAACGAAATATACCAAAGTAAGACAAAAATATAATACTTTAGAAACAAATTTGGGCTGTATTTTGCATGTCTAATGTGTTAGGTACAATTATCCTGCATATTATGTAGTAAGAATTATTTCTAACTTCACACTGTCCAAATACTTTACCCCCTCCCCCCCCCCTTATGTGCAAATATATAGCTCAAATTATAAATTTTCCATTTATTCTATTACTTCTCGTAGTCTTGTCTCACGCTAAGCTGAAAAAAAAAGTTTATAATGCGTCAATGAATGAACAACATGAGCGGTACGGGGTCTGTCATACAAGTACCCAATTTATTTTTGTTTTTATTTCAAGTTTAGTTTCAAGTTTAGTTTAGAAAATAAGAAGGTACTTCCGTATTAGCCAGTGCACACTCGAGAAGTGAAGTTAGATTAATCCTAACGAAATATACCAAAATATGATGCAAATATAATACTTAAGTTTATATAATAATATAACCCGTTTTGTGACGTCTTAACTGTTGTAGAGCAGGCAATGATAGCAAGGTTTTCATTGCGTATACGATATTAAACTGTTTTTTTTTTTGGATTTTAGGGGGGGGGAGGTACCTAGGTTAGGTATTTAATATATACAATGCTTTACCCCCCCCCCCCCCTGCTGTACAAATATATAGCCCAAATATGTTTCTAAATTATTATATATTCATCCTATTTTATTTCATTAGCATTAACCAAACTTGTCTTTTTAGAGAGACCCATAAAATGGGATTGTACCGCCCCAATTATACAAGTCTAATGTATTTTGTCACCCGTCAATTGTCTTTGTGGCTATGAAACCGGTTTTCTTAGATCTTACATTCAGCAAACTTCTCGAGTGTGTACTGGGTAATACGAAAGTATCAATAAGAAATATTGTCATATAAACTGGCTGAAAACAAAATTCCTAATAGCACTTGTCAAACCCCACCCAAGAAACTTCCTAGCAAGGCTCATGATGCCCCGCCCCTTTTTTCACCCCTATTTCGGCAAGCATATGTAATATTTTATTCTACACTGAAACATGTCACAATGGGCGGGTTGCGATCATCACCCAACATCAATAACAAAGGCCTAGATAGAAATTTCTGACCTCCAAGCCCCCCCCCCCATACACTTCCCCAAGAATTGATTCTAGTACCTGTGTATTATATAATAAACACTCGAGAAGTGAAGTTCGGTGAATGCTAATGACATAAAACAAAGTATGATGAAAATAAAATACTTCAGCAAAAATTCTACCACAATTCTACCACAAAGATTATGGAAGGGGGGCCGCCCAGAGCGCATTATATTAAATACGTAACCTAAAATAACCTAACCTAACCAAAATACCAACTAAATATTTAGTTAAAATATAGCTATAATATAGTTTCCCAATGAGCCGAGATAATTGTCTGGTATAGACAGGGTGAAAACCGGGTATTGTCTCATCTTCGCGATACAAGTTCTCGAGTTTGTATTATATAATATAATAGACAAGTACTTTGATTCTATATTTATCTGATGGCTCACCGAGGATTAAGAAATCTGGGCGTTTGAAATGCACTCTTTGAGGAGTCATCCGCTTTTATGAAGGAGAGAGGCACACGACCCTCCTTCATAATAACTCATGCGCACTTATCCGCTCTAAAATTTTATGAAACATCAAGCGAAACAATTTACTCCAATGAAGCTTGAAAATAAATGTCAGAAACATTTTTCTGCAATAAGAAGCACCCTTATTCAGGCTTAGTCTAAATGAAGGTATATAAGAGGTTAACTCGTAACCCCCTTTCCCCTACCACCCTCTGGACCCTTTTCTGTATTTATCTGAAGGTTCATGAATAGTTATACAATTTGGATATTAGAATATACTTAATGAGGGATTTGGCGTCTCCCTGCCTACACAATGACCCACCATCCCCCTTTCAGAATAGTTGATTTGGAATTATATACCACCGAATATAATTTTATAAAAACTCAAGTAAATCAACTTAGTTAAACGAAGTATTAAAATAAATGTCAATTTTACCAATTTATCTTCCATGGACGAAGATATCTTCATTTTCAAGAACGAATGCGCCATCAAGCGGCACTACTTCCCCTGCCATTGGGAAGCTCAATACATAGCTTTGTGACCCTTTTTAATCGTTTTTGTATCTCAGAATTTCTAATTGGTTGCAACTTGTTTCTATTTCGGGTAAAATTGTTGTCTGGTTTCACAGAATGGCTTGAAACATATTTTTATCGGGGCACCATTTTTTCCACATTAAAAGGGCGCTAGAACTTTAAATTTCCGTTCAAATGAGCCATTTTCCAGTGTTTTAGGACTTGTTTCGATGCGATCATCCATGGAAAGAAAAAATAAAATAAAAATGTATCCGTGATCTTTCTTCTTGGAAAAAGATGAAAGTTTTAACTTTTTATATGATAGCAGAGAACTACAAGTGTTCTCTGATGTGCCGAATTTGATAGTGTGAACTTCATCAAGATAACTGGCCTTCTTGGGTGTGCTCCCCCTTTTCGAAAAAAAAGTTTCCCAGACACGTAGCTTTTGATGGATAGCTTTAAACTTAATGACTTATACATTTGGAATCAGCATAAATAGCAAAATCGGCACTTATGCATTATATATAACACTGCGCTGTACACGAAAGAAGTCAAGTTTGGTTATTGCTAATGAAATAAAATAAAATAGGATGAATATAATAGTTTAGAAACAAATTTGGGCAACATATTTGCACATTAAGGGGGTGGTGGTGGGTAAACCATAGTATATATTAAATACGTAACCTAACCTAACCTAGGTACCTTTCCCCCCTAAACCCCAAAAAACAGCAGTTTAAATATTGTAAACGCAATAAGCAATCACGCTTTGCAATCTATTTATGTCTTGCAAATACCCGTTTGACGGGTTTCAATTTGTATTTCCTTGTACAGTCTATAGCGATGTGTTATATATAATACATAAGTACCGCAAAATCTTATATATTAATTAAATAAAGAAAACAAGTTGTTTCAACTGAAAGTACGGAGTGACAATAAAACTTAAAACGAACTGAAATTATTACGTATATGAGGAGGTTCGCCCGCCAGTCAATACCTCGCTTTTTACCCTAAAGTTCGAATTTTGTTCCAATTCTTTAAAAATGATCCTGAATCACAAAGGCTGTTTAATTAGAATAAATAGCTCTTTTGAAAGTACTAATAAAAACTTTAGCGTAAAGAGCGAGGTATTAACTAGGGGGCGAACCTCCTAATATACGTAATAATTTCTCTTCGTCTTAAGTTTTAATGTCGCTCCGTACTTTCAGTTGATTTTTTTTTTTTTAATTTAATTTTTGATCGTTTTTTGAATAATTCTTGGAAATCCGGTGCCCCCTTCATAGCGATGTCCCTTCCCCCATGAAAACTTTCTCCGTGGAAAGATCCTCCCACGTAACCCCCTCCCCCGAACCCCCACTTCCAGAAAAAATCACCCCTTAAAACGTCTGTATGCTTCCCAATAACCAATACTATATGTAAACAATGGGCAAAGTTCATAACTTGCAGCCCTTCCCCCAGGGACTGTGGGGGATTAAGTCATCCTCAAAGACATAGCTATTATATTTTGCGGCTATGCTGAACAAAATGGCTTGTTCAAAATTTTGATCGGATGACTTTGGGGAAAAAATGACCATGGGAGGGGACCTAGTCGCCATCCAATTTTTTGGTCACTTAAAAAGGACACTAGAACTTTTGATTTCCTTTCGAATGAGCCATCTTGCGATATTCTAGGACCACTGGCTCGATACGATCACCCCTGAAAAAACAAACAAAAAAACAAATAAATACGCATCTGTCATCTTCCTTCTGGCAAAAATACAAAATTCCACATTTTTACAGATAGTAGCTTGAAGCCTCTACAGTAGGATTCTCTGATACGCTGAATCCGACGGTGTGATTTTCATTAAGATTCTATGACTTTTAGGGGGTGTTTCCCCCTTTTTTCGAAAATGAGGCAAATATTCTCAGGCTCGTAACTTTTAATGGGCAATTTGATACCAAATCCCTTGTTATCAAAATTTTGTTTTTTAGAGTCTCTTTTACTATTGAGCTGGGTCGCTCCTTACTTTCAGTTCGTTACCATGAACTGTTTGATTGCTAACAACATTTCTTTTTTAGTTTCGGTTACACCAGCCCGATCTTCGCCTTACTTACAGTTCTTTACCACCAACTGTTTGATAATACCAAGTAAGAAAAGCAATAAAAATCCGTTAAGCGTTGTATATAGGCTAGACGTACATCTGGCCCCACGGGCGGGGGGGGGGGCTGAGACACAATTGACATGGTAGTGATCATTATATTTGGAAACAGTGTTGAATAGTACTACTCTTTTGTTATTATAGTTTCTAGTTCAGAAGAGGCTATGCGCAAAAACTTACTAAGGTAGAGCGGGTTGGGTAGCTTGGGTAGCTGTTATAAAAAACAAAAATTAGATCGAAAAAAGAAAGAAATATACCATTTGATTCCCCCCATTCAATGCTCTGTCCAAACATAGTAAATACTGTGTTGCAGATCCTTCCTAGTCCTCTCCCTCCTAATGAAGCTAGATAATAATGAAGCTCTATCCTAGTATGTATATACAAAAGCTCGCTGACTTGTGTGCTTTTGCACTTTTTTTTCTTATTTCACATTAACAGCTGGTTCATGATGCCAAAAAAACGCAAAATTAGAAAAAAAGAAGGAATAAGCCAACTTTTGTGTATAGCAAAGGGGAATACCTAGGCCCGTTCTGGGGAGCTGGGACCAGTGGCGCTATTTCAGAAAACCTCTGGAAGGGAGGCAAAGATCAATTTCGGGCCCCCATCCAGACTCAAAATGTAATTACTCTGTTTGACAGACTACTCTTCAAATTAGTCTTCGAATACACATTAAAGCAACGTAATTTATTTAGATTTTACCTTTTGCAACCTGGTTAGGGAACAAAAAATCGTTACATGATGGAACATTTACCACACAAATTAAAAACTGAAAGTTACGTGCAGTTACTTAAGCAATGGATATCTCCTTGGCTTCATTTTTGCGAAGTTTTCCACAAGCTTTTCAAAATTGAGCTCCTTCACTGCAGCCTTCTCAGAACACAAGGAGCAAATGCGAAAGTCGCTCGTTGTCAATTGTTGTCCGAAGATAATCCTTCACAAATCTTAACACAGAGAAAAATCGTTCATTTGAGCATTTTGTGAGCGGGGGTGTGAGGACTACCCTCACGACTTCAAGAACCTCAGAAAAAGCTTCTTTCAATCCTCCTAGGCTTTCAAAAAGATCTAAAGCGTTTGCCGGTTTCTGCGAAAGCTGCGACACATATATACGAGCTATCAAAGCTTGACTCTTCAGCTCTATAACATTGATGCCAGCCTTACCGAAGTATGTGGCGATCTCGAGAAGTAAATCTGTGTTCATGAAGTTTTCGGATTTAGGGATAAAGCATCGTGTGACTTCTAGTACTGGCAGATGGATAGAAAAACGCTCTTCAAACTCATTTACCACTGTCCAAAACCTCGTAGAACTCTCTTCGAATTTTCTATTTTGTTCTTGTGCCCTCAGATTCAGTGCTTTGCTTTCCAAGTGTTGATGTCATCAAATAGTCCCTGAGTTTTCCGGATATCTTTTGAACTCGTTTTGATTTTGCTAGTATGGTTGAAGCAAGAGCGCTTGTTTCCGACAGATCAGCTCCGACATTAACAGCCATCTCCTTAGACTTGCCGTATAGGACTCGAAAATACTCGACATCACGCATTGTCTTCAGTTGGTTTTTTGTGGTGGTGATTAAAGTGTAGGCGTCTCAAATGATCAGATCTGGGGCCTGCACTTGTTCAGAAAGAGGGTTGATCACTGCTAGAACTTCGTGAATGACATACAAACTGAATATGAAGGGAAACGACTCTAGTTGATTCTTAAGACCTGTAGCTTCTGCCGCTTCCTCCCTGTCAGAAGATTCTTGAACAACTGACAGAACTGCGAGCATACAATCATATCTTACCAGAATTTTAGCGACAGAACCATACCAGTAAGATCAACGCGTCACAACTGTCCTTTCAAGCCATAGCATGGACACGTTGGCAGTTTTTTTGGGGCCTCGACAAACAACTGGTATCGAGTGTTGCTGTTAGAAACAAAACCATAACTGTTTGCAAAACTGAAAATAATAACGAAATTCTTCGTTTTTTCTGCATACAATCGCCAATCATATGTAGCGCGATTGCGCTGCCTAGGGTTTTAAGTAAAGAACGATGTTGGCACGATGTATTATTTTTTTTTGTTTTGTTTTCTTCTTCTTCGATACCAGGGCACTTCGTATCGAAGGAGTCGTCGTAGAAACTTCGAAAAGGGCTCATTCAATTGGAAATTGGAGTGGCTTGTGCCCTTTTTAATAGTCGAAAGTGATTGGAAGGCAACTAACACCCCTTCCTCGCCCAGCATTTCCCCAAACACATCCAATGAAAATTTTGAAATAGCCATTTTGTTCAGCGTAGTTGATTTCTAGATAGAAAATATGTTTTTGAGGAGGACAGTCCCCCACAAACCTCAGGGCAAGAGTTTTAAGTTATGCCCTGGGGGGCATATAAGAACGATGTTGGCACAATGCATTATTTTTTTTTCCTTTAGGCCAGGGCACTTCGTATCAAAGAAGTTTTCGTAGAAACTTCGAAAAGGGCTCATTCAATTGGAAATTGGAGTGGCTTGTGCCCTTTTTAATAGTCGGTAGTGATTGGAAGGCCACTAACACCCCTTCCACACCCTCCAGTTACCGAAACACATTGAATCAAAATTTTGAGATAGCCATTTTTTTTCAGCGTAGTTGATTTCCTGATAGAAATTATGTTTTTGAGGAGGATACTCCCCCACAGCCCTCAAGGCAAGGGTTGTAAGTTATGCCATGGGGGCATATAAGGTTTTTATAGAAAACGTTGTCGTAGAAACAAAAAAGGCTCATTCGATTGGAAATTCAAAGGGCTAGTGCTCTTTTTAATAGTCGAAAATTATTGGAGGGCAACTAACCCTCCTCTCTTGCCCACCTTTTCCCCAGACACATACAATCAAAATTTTAAGATAGCCCTTTTGTTCAACGTAGTTGAAAGTTCTGGAAATTTGCTCTTTGAGGATGACAACCCCCCCCCCCCACAGCCCTCAGGGCAAGGGTTGTAAGTTATGACCTGGAGACATATAAGTTTTTATAGAACGCGTTGTCGTAGAAACTTCAAAAAGGGCTCATTCGATTGGAAATTGAAATAGCTAGTGTCTTTTTAATAGTCGAAAGTGATTGGAAAGCAACTAACACCCCTTCCACGCCCACCATTTCCCCAAACACATCCAATCAAAATTTTGAGATAGCCATTTTGTTCCACGGAGTTCAAAGTTCAGGAAATTATACCTTTGAGCAGGATACCCCCCCCACACTCTTCAGGATAAGGGTTATAAGTTATGCCCTGGGGGCATATAAGGTTTTTATAGAAACCGATGTTGTAGAAACTTCAAAAAGGGCTCATTCAATTGGAAATTGAAAGGGCTAGTGCCCTTTTTAATAGTCGAATGTGACTGAAGGGCAACTAACCCCCCTCTCATGCCCACCATTTTCCCAAACATATCCAATCAAAATTTTGAGATATCCATTTTGTTCAACCTAGTTGAAAGTTCTGGAAATTAGGTCTTTTAGGATGATAACCCCTCAGAGCCGTCAGTGCAAGGGTTGTAAGTTATGCCCTGGGGGCAAAAAAGGTTTATATAGAAAGTTGTTGTAGAAATTTCAAAAAGGGCTCATTTGATTGGAAGTTGAAATTGCCCTTTTTAATAGTCGAAAGTGAGTGGAGAGTAATTAACCCCCCTCTCACGCCCACCATTTCTCCAAGAACATTCAATCAAAGGTTAGATATAGCGATTTTGTTCAACGTAGTTGAAAGTTCTGAAAATTATGTATTTAAGGATGACAAACCCCCCAGAGCCCCCAGGGCAAAGGTTGTAAGTTATGCCCTGGGGGCATATAAGGTTTTTATAGATTGAGTTGTCGTAAAAACTTCAAAAGGGCTTCATTCAATTGGAAATTGAGAGGGCTACTGATCTTTTTAATAGGATGACACCCCCCCAGCCCTCAGGGCAATGGTTGTAAGTTATGCCCTGGGAGCATATAAGGTTTTTATAGAAACCGATGTTGTAGAAACTTCAAAAAGGGCTCATTCAATTGGAAATTGAAAGAGCTAGTGCCCTTTTTAATAGTCGAATCTGACTAAAGGGCAACTAACTCCCCTCTCACGTCCACCATTTCCCCAAACACATTTAATCAAAATTTTGAGATAGCCATTTTGTTTAACGTAGTTGAAAGTTCTGGAAATTAGGTCTTAGAGGATGACAACCACCATAACAACCCTTAGGGTAAGGGTTGTAATTTATGCCGTGAAGGCATATAAGGTGTTTATAGAAAGTGTTGTCGAAGAAACTCAAAAAAGGCTCATTTGATAGGAAATCGAAAGGCCTAGTGCCCTTTTTAATAATCGAAAGTGATTGGAAGGCTTGACATTTTTATATTAAAGATCGATGCGGGTATAATGTATTATTATTTTTGTTGTTGTTTAGACCAGGGCACTTCGTAGGCTATCGGAATTGTCGTAGGAACTTCGAAAAGGGCTCATTCGATTGAAAATAGAAAGGGCTGATGCCCTTTTTAATATTTGAAAGTAATTGGAGGGCAACTAATCTCCCTTCGACGCCTACCCTCCCATTTGCCCATTATGTTTAAAAACTAAATGTTGCCTTAAGATTAAATCAAAATGCACTGTGTTAATGCTTAAATTCCCAATAAGGCATCTCAGCTGTATCCAAGAACGACTGAGGGTATTATGTTCAAATTTTTGGGGCTACTTCTGCTCTTAAAATTTAACCAAATCAAAATAGCTTAAGTGTATCCAAGCTATCAAAGAAAGTAAACAGATTTTTTTTGCGAATGGTATCAAGTTTTCCATTTCAGGTCAACTAGAGGAGGTATGAAACTAAATTAAACACTACTATTTGTGTCCCGATTTTTAAAAGGGATTATGTTGTTAAAAATTGCTGAAAATGTTTCTCAAGCATACAAATAGCAGGCCAAACTATAAAGTCTTAAAAAAACGAAAAGATTTAAAGTATTATTTATTTTCTTTTTCCCTGAAAAGACTATTTCAACATAAAACGAACAGAAATGAATTAAAAAAAACTTTCCTCAAAATAAGTTTTTTCAAGAAAAGTAAAGATCTCCATTAAAAAAAAAAATGAGCAAAAATAAAATCAAATAATCTACCAAGCGTGAAACTACCACAAATCCGAGTACAGGCGAGTACTGACAAAATACAAATGAATGTGCACTGTCAGTTTAATATACATATACTGATATTTAGTAATCAAAATGTTAATATTATTTGATTTATTAAAGTTATAAAAGTATAAACATTCATATATTTTTCAGTAAAGTGCAAATTATGTTCTGGCCTTGGGAAGGCATAAAGGTTTTGAGCCCAACTTATGTTAATTTCTGCTTGTTTTGAGTTTGACTTGGTTATTTATTGTAATTTCTGTTCGTTTTGTGTTTCATTTATTTATCGATGCTGATTTGTGGTAGTTCCACGCTTGGTAGATTATTTGATTTATTTTTGCTCATTTTTTGTTTAATTGAGTTTTTTAATTTTCTTTGAAAAACTTATTTTGTGGAAAAAGTTTTTTTAATTAATAACAAGGTAAAGTCTATGGGGATGACAGTGAGTGTACATCGCTTGCGGTGCCTTTTCCTGGAGACGGGCCTGTACTCTCGAAAAACGTCCGCTCAACTCGCCCCGTCATAGCACTGTCCGACACATTTTGACCAGTCAAGACCGATGCCCTTTATTTCGTTGTAAATAAAGTCAGCCAAACTCTCAGCGTCAACCTTGCGCATGTGGTATAAACCTATGGATCTTTCTTTGTTTTTCATATCATGAACATAGCACACTAAGATCGTAAGTTTTTCCTTCTTTGAGAGATCTTTTGTTTCGTCAGCAAGAACGACAAAATATTTCGCTTCTCTGACTTCTTTCGCGATAGAACTTTTAATTGTTTTTTCCTATGACCTAAATGTATTCGTTTTGGCACTCATGTGACAAGTAATTGCCATAGGCCTTGTGAGACTTGTCCATCAGGTCCGGGTTGGTTTCCGTTAAGACCTACCGTCTGTTCTCTAATATTTCCTTTTCCCGTTCTTTGGAGAGGCATGAGGCAACAGATTCGGCCGTCTCCGTCTGAATAGCTTTAAATTTGGTCCAGGAAATGGTACATGCTTTGTGCGGGTCACTGCTTTTGTGCTGCCTTACCAGCTCTGAAATGTCTTCACTTTCTCAATCCTACGTCGATAAATGCTCTTGTGCCATATCTCATCATAATATCATAATGATATTATGTTTTTAGCACGCCATATCATAAATTATGCGAGACAGTATAATGTGACAGGCTGAATCTGACGAAACCATGCCAAAAGAGATATTCTTCAAATGGGTGACTGCTGAAAATCTTTGAGTGTCTTCAATTTGCTGTTTTCTAATGACCTGGTTTTTGGTTTTTCAGGAATAAATCGAAAGCGACAAAAAATTTGAAAAAGGAAGAATAAACTAAGAGCTTCAGATTTGAAAATTGGGCCCCTCAAAAAGTCAGGGGGGGCATGCTTCCCCCCCTCCCATGGCGCACAAATGGCGCCACTGGCTGGGACGCAATTGCCTGGTCAGTGATTATTATAATTGGAAAGATAATCGAATGGAAAAGAAGATCAAATATTACCTTTTGTTCCTATCTAATTCCTATCTTCCAACTTAAATCAACCGGAAAAGGCCGAATCAAGTGATGGAGAAACTAAAACAAAAATATTTAATGATTGTTAAGTTTCACTTTTTTGTTAAAAACAATATAACAGTCAAGACCCTACTTAAAAGGAAATATGTATTCATTGCATTTTGCTCCAGGGTCCTAAATCCATTTATCTTTCAATGTATAACAATCATTATCGTCACAATTGTGCCCCTACATTGTCTGAGTTTAGCTCTAGGCTATGCACAAAAGTTTGCTGTTTTTTTTTTTTTTTCAATTTGGCACTATGATCCCACTGTTCATGAGAAATAATTTCAAAATATAATCCGAACCAACAAAATAAGTTGAGTCTATGTGTCCTAGGTTTATACCCAGGCATTTTTTTTTTTGGGGGGGGGGAAGGGTTGGGCGGTGCGATTGTGACTTCCATTTGTAAAGAGCATTAAGGATCGAACGGTATGCCTATATTTCTCTTTTTACTGTGCAATTTCTGTGTTACAAGAGACTAACACCATAATTGGTTCCCAAGTACCAATTTCATATGTTTTTGAAAATCTATGCGCAATATATATGAGGAAATCAAAAATTCTGAATAATTTAGTCAAAATCAACAAAACTTGGCTTAGGTAATAAATCTAAACAAGAACATATAAAAGAGTTATGCTGATAAGAAAGAAGAAAAATTAGAAAGATTTTGGTGTCCTTATTTTACCAGAAAGCTGAGAAGCTACATACTTTACTCTTCAAAAAAATTGCTTATATTCTGTTTTCCAGAGGAATTGTCAAAGGATAGTTTTGACACTCGTGTGACTCACCGTATATCAAACAATAAGCTGTAGGAAAATTGCGGTTTGATTCCACTTCTCCACTTTCTAGGGCTATAAGGAACGAAAAGTTAAGATGACTCTGCCACTTCAAAGATGTAGGAGGACAGATTCAGGGGCGTAATTTGCTATGCCCCAAACCTCAGTTTCCTCCCTCTCCTGGCCCCAGTTTGTCCCCCAGCTGAAATTTAGTTTCTGCGAAAATCTTGTCAAAACTAAGATAAGCCTGCATAATTCAAGCATCCGCAGAAACGGGTCAGTTTTCTTTAGTATATCATTACCTTTTTTGGTACTAAATGGCTTATTTTCAGCTTTCACTGTCATTTTCACTTGATTTGGGAAAATTGGCTCGGGCTTTGCCCCCCCCCCCAGGATTTTGACGAAATTATGCCACTGAACAGATTGACAAAGATTAGGCTTTTTGAACCCCAATCTTGGACCAAACGGAAAGCATGCGTTCTGAATGAAAGAGGTCTTAAGGGAGGATTAAAAAGAAATAGTAGCTTCGTCAGATGTGGTAAAGAGTGAACCTTAGAATACATTGGGGTGGAGAAAGAGGGTGTGCTTAGGGTGCACCCTGGCGGCTTTGGTGATGTAATGGGTGATTAGACTGGTTAGTTTCTATAGTAGCAGTGGTTCAAAATATACTTAAAGATTTACTAATGCTGGTGAGTTTTGGTATTACTGAAAAAGAATACAAGAACAAAAGGCAACAAAATAAGTGATATAAACATTAAAATTACGCCTACATGTCTGAGAACTATCAGTAGAATTGTCCGTTGAAATGCTATAATGAAATAAAGGTTAAAATGGCTATGTCCCCTTTTACGGTTGAAAGATAGTAGATTGTCAAAGATTTTGCAAGTGGGAAGATGTTATAAGGAAAGGTTTAGATGTGACTGGAATTTCACAAGAGGGGGTACAGCGTGAAGCTTTAAACAGATTGGGGTTAAGGAGGAATATGCACAGCTGCGTTCACTTCAGGCGGCTTGGTGCTGCAGTGAGTTGTTAGTAGTAGTAGTAGTAGTATTCTTATGTAGGCCGTGTAATTCATTGATTGCTGCGTTGTTCGATGACACTTTTTGTTTTCCAAAGGAAAATACCCAAAATTAAGAGGAAAGGTTTTTATTGGCCAAACTTAAGACGGGTATATAGACCTTGCTTCTACGCAATCTCCTAAGCCTTAGAAATAGGGAAGAAGTAGAGATTTAAAACTTCCTACCAGGTGAGCTCTCTAATTTGGGCTATAGATCCATTTCTGAAAGTTTCATTCACCTAACTCTACTGCTTAGACCAGAGAGAAAAAAAAAAATGCGTGAGAACAGGGACATTTTAAATACTTTAAACTCCTGAACTGCCTGTCGGCTAAAACAAGTTAATAAAATGTTTTCGATTTAGCGTATTATGTCTTTATTAATCGATGCAACAATTTTGAGAA
This sequence comes from Artemia sinica, assembly GCA_027921565.1. Classification (NCBI taxonomy): domain Eukaryota; kingdom Metazoa; phylum Arthropoda; class Branchiopoda; order Anostraca; family Artemiidae; genus Artemia; species Artemia sinica. Next base: position 42,804 of record JAPEVW010000353.1, read on the forward strand.
GAATAATGCCTCTAGTGTGGAGTCGCTTACTTTCAGTAATCATGTACTCCTGGTGGCGCGTGCCAAGTGTGGTTGAACTCTGCCATGAATGAGGACTGCCACGTGCGGTGGATCTCTGTGCATACCATGCACAGAAAGTGGTGGAAAAGATGGTGGAAAGTGGGCAAACCTTCTGCCTCGGCTCGTGTCAATGTTGATTCTGAAAGTTTTATTCACCTAGTCAAAAAACTTCCCAAAATAGCAAAGATACCCTAAACTCTGTAGCGCTACCCCCTTCGTAATTCCAATCTCCTCTAAATGGTCTTAAGTAGACCCCGGCGCCGCGCCGATAAGGGAGGACCGGTGGCGCGCCGCCGATGATTTGCCGGTCAACATTAATGTTTTCATCAGTCTTTCTCAAATCCCAGCTTGAATTTACAAAAGATTCGGGCCTATTCATGAGTTAAAAACTTGGCAAGATGCTGGCTGGACGCTGGTCTTCTTCGTTATTCATCAAGAGAAGTAGAAATCTGGTAAAAATGAAATGGCTGTGACGTTTCAGATCCCTTGCATAATAGTTGAAATAATAGATTCACTGTGGCAATCCAAGGAATCTAATTAAATGGGGGCACGCACAAATCTGATCGGATTTTTATGCTGATTTCAAATATATAAATTTCATCAAGTTTAGTGTTACCCATTAAAAGTTACGAGCCTGAGAATATTTGCCTTATTTTCAAAAAAGGGGGAAAACACCCCCTAAAGTCATAGAATCTTAATGAAAATCACACCATCAGATTCAGCGTACCAGATAACCCTATTGTAGAGATTTAAAGCTCCTATATGCGAAAAAGTGGATTTTTTTTTGCCAGAAGAAAGATCACGGTTGCATTTTTATTTATTTGTTTTTTCTTCCCAGGGGTGATAGTATCGACACAGTGGTTCTAAAATATCGCGAGAGGGCTCATTCGAACGAAAATCTAAGTTCTAGTGCCCTTTTTAAGTGACCAAAAAATTAGAGGGTAACTAGGCCCCCTTTGAGATAGCCATTTTGTTCAGAATAGTCGAAAAATCTAATAAATATGTCTTTGGGTGTAAAATGACCCGCCACAGTCCCCGGGAGAAGGGCTGCAAGTTGTGAACTTTACCTATTGTTTACATGTACTTTTTGTTATTGGAAAGTATAAAGCCATTTTTTAAGGGGGGGGGGGCGTTGTTCTTGGGATGGATTTATAAGGAGAGAATCTTCCTTTGGAAGGGAAATTTCTGATGAGTGAATATTCTAGAGGAAATGTTACACTGGGGGGTCTTGACAGAATTACTATACGAAATTCTTTTTAATTGCCATACATTCTCTTTGCCAAATTTTTATATTGAGATGTTCGGGGGGATTGTCCGGGGGATTTTTTCCGCACGTTTTGTTTTCTGGGAAATAATTTCCACGGAAGGGGGCGTTTCTGGAGTGACCAAGAAACCGATTATAGATTAAAGTCTTATTCCAATGAAAAAATGCTAAGGAGAATTTTTCAGGGTGAATCGTCCACAAGCAATTTTACAGAGGGGGAGGGATTCTCAGCGAGGAAGGAAATATCTGGAGGGAATTTGACGGGGGGGGGGTGCACTTTACATTAAATTCAATTTCCACGGAGGAGATACTAGAGGGGGAGGGGTATATTTCATAGAGGGTGAGCCAGATTTAGCAGTATTATTTGAAAAACGAACAGAAACTATGCCATATATGAAGGGTTGCCCCTCTTCAATACCTTATTCTTTACGCTAAAGTTTGACTGTTTACTAAAATTGAAACACATGAGCTGTTTAGTTAGAATAGGAAGCTTTTTTAAAAGTGTTAACAGCTTTAGCGTAAAGAGCAAGGTATTGAAAAGGGGGCGACCCTTCATATTCGGATTAAATCTGCCAAAATTAATATGCAAATTGTGTTTTAATTTTTGTGCACGGTGAGCCAAAATCGAACCTGCATTAGTTGAAAAACGTTCAAAAATTAAATAAAAAACATTTTCTTTTGCTGAAAGTAAGGAGCGACATTAAAACTTAAAACTAACAGCAATTGTTCCGTATATGAAAGGGGCTATCCCCTCCTCAACACCTCACTCTTTACGCTAAGTTTGACTCTTTTTCACCACTACTTTTTAAAACAATAAAAACTGTAGCGTAAAGAGCGAGGCGTTGAGGAGGGGACAGCCCCTTTCATATACGGAATAATTGCTGTTAGTTTGAAGTTTTAATGTCACTCCTTACTTTCAGTTAAAAATCTTGTTTTTTTAATTCAATTTCATAAAGACGATACCTTTGTCAACATATGAAGAACCATGTATATTGCAATTGTATCAGTCTGGTTTATATGGAAGGTAACACAAGAGACGAAAATTAACGAACAAGAGAGTAGTGAAGAATTATGGTATACGAAGTAACATTTGGCAGGGATAGTCACTAGCGATAAATCACTAGGGGTGGCACCGTGATTGGGTGATTTTCGGGGATTCGGGGAACCAATTTTTTTTTCGGGTTGACACATAGATTTTTGGGGAAATTCCCGAAAATTCGAGGATAGTGCAAGCCCTGCTTGATTTCTAATCAGGAAATTTAAAATAATTAACCACACGAGAAAAGAAAAGCTCCGACTTTTCTGTTGATGCAATAAAGAATTGCCGCAAAATTAATTCAAAGTCAACCGAACCCCGCCGCCTCTGCCGGCGGCGGCGCGCATGTGGCGCGCCGGCGGCGGTCAACCGGGCCTCTCGTTGGCGGCGTTCGATCGGTGTGCCGGCGTGGTGCCGGGGTCTAGTCTTAAGTACCCTGGAGGTAGTGGTTGAGTTCACTTCGGGATTAATGGTTGGAGGTGAGCATACCAAATGGGCAATATTATGGTTAGTTTTGGTGTTGCATGACCTTGAAATACAAAATGGTCATAGAAAGTAGCTACACGACACTTGTATTGTTTTGTAAGGTGTTATTTTGATCTCAGGTAATAGAACAGGCTGTCAAGTTACATGGGATTGTGAAATTTTACAATGGAAGATCGGGTGACACTGTGAAGATTGTGTGTTATATCAAAAGGTCAGTTCAAATGTCAGAGGTTTTTTTCCATTCGTATATTTCTCCCAGAATTTGGCTGAAAAATTTTCAATTGAACAGATTGCTTAAGCTAAGCAGCAATATTGAGCCGAGCAGCATTTATTTAAAATGGAATACTGCATTTCTTTAAAATACAAATAAAATTAAAAAAGATTTGTCAAAATACCTTATATATAAACTAAAGGACTAGCATAAAATTAGGTACCTATCTGTTAGCCAGTACACACTTGAGAATTTTGATTTATAAAATCAAACAGTAACCGATTTATTGCCGTTTGTATACGGAGACAATTAGCTTCGGCTCAGTGGAAAACTACATTGTAGGTATATTTTTAATAAATATTTAGTTGGTATTTTGGTTAGGTTAGGTTACATTTTGTGGTGCTTTTCAATTAGCTGGCAGCCACGCAAGAAGTGAAGTTTGGTTAAAACTAATGAAATAAAACAAAATAGGATGAAAATGTGATAGTTTAGAAATAAATTTGGGCAATATGTTTGCACGGTACTTCTGCTTTATATATAACACAGCGCTATAGACTTGACAAGGAATGCAGACACGAAACCCGTCGAACGGCTTTTGCAATAGCAATCAGCGTGGTTTCTGATTGAGTTTAAAATATTTAAACGATTGTTTTTTGGGGTTTAGGGGGAAGGAAGGTACCTAGGTTAGGTTAGGCTACGTATTTGATATATGCTATGCTTTACCCCCCACCCCCTAATGTGCAAATATATAGCCCAAATTTGTTTCTAAACTATTTTATTTTCATCCTATTTTATTTCATTTGTATTAACCAAACTTTGACTTCTTTCGTATATATTAAATACGTAACCTAGCCTAACCTTGGTACCTTTTCCCCCTAATAGTTTAAATATTGTAAACGCAATGACAAACCACGGTTTGCGATCCAATCCTCTATTGACAGATACCCGTTTGACTAGTTTTCTTCAGCATCTTCCCTATACAATATATCGCGGTGGGTACCAGCTAAATGAAAAGTACCTATTTTGGACGCAGCTCCGCTACACTTCCCCCCTCTAATGTGCAAATATAGAGTCCAAATCTGGGATGCCAAATAGACACTTTTAGTGGCTTTTGGACACTTTTTCACTCTGAGGGACACTGGGACACTATTGGGTCAAAAAAGGCAGCTTTTTGAAAAAAAAAACACTTTTTGAACATTTTTCCAAATCAAAAACCAAATGTCTTTATTTTCTTCTTCTTTTTTATAAATACGACTGCTTTTAATTTGTACTTTACTTTTAAGCTTTGGTAACGTCTTGGGGATTTTTCTTAGATGTTTTTGCGCCCTGCGCGAACACTATTTATCAACCGAATAGGAATAGGACCTAAAGTTTTAACCAATGTGGTATACTAGAACTTTCGAATCCATCTTTTTCTTCTATATTACGGTTGACGTTTGTCATCAAGTCGGTCAACTTCAAGGCCCCACCTACTGCTGGTGGCAAAGTCACCAAGGCCGCTGAGAAGGCTGGAAAGGAGAAGTGAATGGCCACTCCCTGCTTTCGCGTTCCGCGTAAATCCTTGTGGCGTCTAGCCGTGTGCAAATGGCTATTATTACCCTGCTGTCATAGAAAGAAAGTAGTTTCGCAGAAAAGCTGTGTTGCGGCTGAATTTTATTTATAGCCGCTATCGAATCTTCAATCGAGTAAACTCAAGCGAATTTATTTCAATCGGCCTTGTCTTCTCACTTTTTTAGTTCTCGAAAACGTCATTTTTGCTCAGGGCTACTTCTAAATGTTCAGAAAACGGAAAGATAGAGAAGCTGTTAAACGATTTTAACCACTTGACCAACCAGTTGGCTGAGTGATTAAGGTGATTGACGTCTTTTGTTTAACTTTAAAACCATGTAGGTCAAAATAGACATTTCGTTGCTACAGCTGTTCAGACCTTGTTGCATCCAAAGATCCTTAATAGCTATCGAATATCAAAGACTCGCATCTTTTTTGCATAACTTATGAAGATGCCGAAGTGAAAATGAATCTCTATGGTTTGTTCTTTCCTTTTCGATTAAGATAGGTAGCGGTATCGATAATCGGTATAACATTTCGCTCGGTTGACATTCTCATGACAATTTTTTTCTGCAATCTCTTCAAATTGAACTAGCACTAAACTTAATTTATAGGTAGTGTTAATGTCAAAGCTGGAAATACCTGCAAAACTCATGCAGGTAAAAGACCGCTAGGTAACAGAACTAAGAAGGACGAATTTCACAGGTTTTTCGGCACTTTTTACACAGGTTGTGAAATTTAATAGTGGCCACCCTGTATTTTGGATAATTCTCTAGAGGGACACTAAGAGTGTCCTTTGTTGGCTGATTTGGACACTTTTGTCTCTAAAAGTTTTGGCAACCCTGATCCAAATTGGTTCTTGTTTAGTAACCGACGATAAACACGTGATAAGCTAAGTTTCGATAATGCTAGTGAAATAACACTAAATAAGGATGAAAAATTTTAGATGTTAATGAAATAAAACGAAATATGATGAAAATATAATAGTTTAAAAGAAATTCCGGCTATATATTTGCACATTAGGGTGATGGAGGGGGGGGGGAGCATAGCATATGTTGAATGCTTAACATAACTTAGGTACCTTTTTCCCCTTAAACCCCAAAAACTAAAGTTTAAATATTGTAAACGCAGTGAGAAACCACTGTTTGCAATCAACTTCCAGTCATTATATTTTGTTTAGATTGTAAAAGTGAAGTGGAGTATTATAATACTATTTAAATATAGAATTATTGATTAACAAAATTTGTTTACTAACAATGATGAATTAAAACCCAAGTAGAGAGACATATGTCGCTCCTCTTAAAATATTTTGCCTCTGATATTGATTGATGTCCTTTATATTGGAACCACTTTTATACTCACATATTCGAAAATTTTGAAGCCGGCTTTACTTCGAAGTAAAGCCTAGCCGGCTTTACTTCGGTACACTTGCGCCCCCACTTGAATTATTCTCTTGCCTTTAACTAAACAAATGGCTTTAAGGTACATGTATACTTTAGAAGCTGTATACTAGGACCAATAAGTACCATCAGTTAGTTCTTTCAATGGGGGAGGGGAAACAGGGGAGGGAATTTGCCCCTTAGGTTTTTGCCTCTACTAAATTTCGAGTTTTTTTTTTTGAGGAACAAAACGCATAAGAAACGGTTACCCCGTTAGTAGTATCTTGTATGGCTAAATAAGCAAGGAATTCCTAAACGAAATGAATTATAGAACAAAGATAAAGGTAAAGTGAAGAAAGATAAAGATAAAGGTAAATAGATAAAAAGATAAAGGTAAAAAGATAAAGGTAAAGTGAGGATCCTGCATGGCAAAATAAGCAAGGATTTTCCACATAATAGGAATAACAGAACAAAAATAAAGGTAAATTGATAGAGAAGGAAGATAAAGATGAAGGTAAAAAGATAAAAAGAAAAAGGTAAAACCATAAAGGTAAAGTGAGAATCCTGTATGGCTAAATAAGCAAGGAATTCCTACATAAAACGAATAACAGAACAAAGATAAAGGTAAAGTGAGAGCGTACTTAAAGCCAGTCAACTGTTGAAAACATGCCTTAACATGACAATTTTACATCTTCACGAGTGGAGATGTGTAAAAACATGTGCGAAAAATATAACTGAACAAAAAGCACCAAAAAAATAAAAGAAATCTGGAAAGAAACTAACAAACATAATTAGAATAAAAAATATTGAATCTTTTTAAAAGCATTAAGGTAAACAATATTTGGAACAGCGCTTGCCATTTTAGAATAGGATTGCAATAAATTGTTGTACATGTTATATATATTTATTCTTTACTGTATTTAAAAGAAAGTTGTGTCCAAAAAATGTTTTCTTATCATTGATTGAACAAATTCAGTTCTTTCAAGTGAGTCTCCTATATCAGCTTGCATTAACCTCGTGTGTCTTATTTTAGGGTATATTCCGAATAAAGTTGCTATTTTGATGAATTTTCTGTGTCCATAGGAAAAGGACCTTCATTTTTTCTTACGATTTCTAAAAGATATACGATGCCTTAATCTAGATCTATGTGACATGGCTTGAAATCTAAATGAATAAATAGGAGCCTACTCAGGCACAAGAGATTTCATAAGAATCTTTTCGTGCCGAAATACGGGTATGCTAGTTTTTAGATTTTATCATTTTGTTATAGATAACGTCATTTAGATTTTATTGATTTAAAAAATCTAAATGACGCTTTCTATAAAAACCTTATATGCTCCAATGACAGCGCTTTCTATAAAAACCTTATATGCCCCCAGGGCATAACTTACAACACTTGACCTGAAGGCTTTGGGGGAGTGTCAACGTAATTTTTACATGGAAATCAACTACGCTGAACAAAATGCCTATCTCAAAATTTTGATTGGATGTGTTTCAGGAAATGGTGGGCGTGGAAGGGGTGTTAGTTGCCTTCCAATCCTTTTCGACTATTGAAAAGGGCACAAGCCACTACAATTTCAAATTGAATGAGCCCTTTTCGAACTTCCTACGCCAACTTTTTCAATACAAAGTGCCCTGCTCTAAAGGAAAAAAATAATAAATGATGCATTGTGTCAACATCGTTCTTATATGCCGTTAGGGCATAACTTAAAACCCTTGCCCCGAGGGTTTTGGGGGAGTTTCCTCCTCAAAAACATATTTTCTTTCTGGAAATCAATTCCTCCGAACAAAATAACTCTAAAAATTTTAATTGGATGTGTCTGGGGGAATGATGAGCGCGGGAGGGTTGCTAGTTGCCCTCCAATCACTTTCTACTATAAGAAAAAGGGCACTAGACCTTTGGATTTCCAATCAAATGAGCCTTTTTTGGAGTTTCTACGACAACGCCTTCTATAAAAACCTTATATGCCTCAAGGGCATAACTTAAAACCCTTGCCCCGAGGGTTGTGGGGGAGTGTCCTCCTCAAAAAAGTATTTTCTATTTGGAAATCAACTACGCTGAACAAAATGGCTGTCTCAAAATTTTAGATGGGATGTGTTTAGGGGAATGATGGGCTTGGGGTGGGGCTAGTTGCCCTTCAATCACTTTCGACTATTAAAAAGAGCACTAACCCTTTGAATTTTCAATCGAATGAGCCTTTTTTGAAGTTTCTACGACAACTCCTTCTATAAAAACCTCATATACCCCCTGGGCATAACTTACAACCCTTACCCCAAGGGTTGTGGGGGAGTGTCCTCCTCAAAAACATATTTTCTATCTGGAAATCGACTACGCTGAACAAAATGGCTATCTCAAAATTTTTATTGGATGTGTTTGGGGTAATGATGGGCGTGGGGGGGGGGGGCGGCTAGTTACCCTTCAATCACTTTTGACTATTAAAAAGGGCACTGTCCCTTTGAATTTCCAATTGAATGAGTCTTTTTTGAAGTTTCTACGAAAACGCCTTCTATAAAAACCTTATATGCCCCCAGGACATAACTTGAAACCCTTGCCCAGAAGGCTGTGGGGGAGTGTCCTCCTCAAAAACATAATTTTATCTGAAAATCAACTACGCTGAACAAAATGGCTATCTCAATATGTTGATTGGATGTGTTTTGTGAAATGGCGGGCGTGGAAGGGATGTTAGTTGATTTCCAATCACTTTTGACTATTAAAAAGGGAACTACCCCTTTGAATTTCCAATCAAATGAGCCTTTTTTGAAGTTTTGACGACAACTCTCTCTATAAAAAACCTTATATGCCCCCAGGGCATAAATTAAAACCCTTGCCCCGAGGGTTGTGGGGGAGTGTCCTCCTCAAAAACATATTTTCTATTTGGAAATCAACTACGCCGAACGAAATTACTATCTCAAAATTTTTATTGGATATGTTTGGGGTAATGATAGGCGTGGGGGTGGTTGCCCTCCAATCACTTTTGACTATTGAAAAGGGCACTAGCTCTTTGAATTTCCAATCGAATGAGCCTTTTTTGAAGTTTCTACGACAATGACTTCTATAAAGATCTTATATACCCCCAGGGCATAACTTACAACTCTTGCCCTGAAGGCTCTGGGGGAGTGTCCTCATCAAAAACATAATTTCTATCTGAAAATCAACTACGCTGAACAAAAGGCCTATCTCAAAATTTTGATTGGATGTGAATCGGGAAATGGTGGGCGTGGTAGGGATGTTAGTTGCCTTCCAATCACTTTTGACTATTAAAAAGGGCCCAAGCCACTCCAATTTCCAATTGAATGAGCCCTTTTTGATGTTTCCACGACAACTTTTTTGATACGAAGTGCCCTGCTCTAAAGGAAAAAAAAATAATAAATGATACACTGTGCCAACATCGTTCTTATATACCCTTAGGACAAAACTTAAAACCCTTGCCCCGGAGATTGTGGGGGAGTGTCCTTCTCAAAAACATATTTTCTATTTGGAAATCAACTACGCTGAAAAAAATGGCTATCTCAAAATTTCGATTGGATGTGTTTGGGGGAATGATGGGCCTAAGGGGGGGCTACTTGTCCTCCAATCACTTTCAAATATTAAAAAGGCTACTAGCCCTTTGAATTTCCTATGGAATGAGTCTTTTGTGAAGTTTCTACGACAACGCCTTCTATAAAACCTTAAGTGCCCCCAAGGCATAACTTAAAACCCTTGCCCCAAGTGTTGTGGGGGACTGTCCTCCTCAAAAACATATTTTCTAACCGGAAATTAAATACGCTGAACAAAATGGCTATCTCAAAATTTTGGATTGATATTTTTGGGGGAATGATGGGCGTGGGGGGGGGGGTAGATGTACTCCAATCACTTTCGACTATTCAAAAAGGCACTAGCCCTTTGAATTTCCAATCGAATGAGCCTTTTTTGAAGTTTCTGCGACAATACCTTCTATAAAAACCTTATATACCCGCAGGGCATGACTTAAAACCCTTGCCCCGAGGGCTGTAGGGGAGTTTTCTCCTCAAAAATATATTTTCTATCTGAAAATCGACTATGCTGAACAAAATGGCTATCTGAAAATTTTGATTGGATGTGTTAAAGGGAATGATGGGCGTGGGGGGGGGGATAGTTGCCCTCCAATCACTTTCGACTATTAAAAAGGGCACTAGCCACTCCAATTTCCAATCGAATGAGCCCCTTTCAAAGTTTCTACGACAACTTCTTCGATAGAAAGTGCCTGGGTATGGAGGAAAAAAATAATACATTGTGCCCACATCGTTCTTTACTTAGGCAGCGCTATTGCGCTGCCAATGATTTCTGGTTGTTATGAGTTTAATTTTAACAAGTATTTGTGTCTGCTGATCTTAAGTTTAAAATGGCTTTTACTTTTTATTACTTTTTATTACTTTTTATTTTAAATTATGATTGGAGGGCTAGCTGCCCTCCAATCATTTTCGACTATTAAAAAGGGCACTAGCCCTTTGAATTTCCAATGGAATGAGCCTTTTTTTAAGTTTCTACGACAACGCTTTCTATAAAAACCTTATATGCCCCCAGGGCATAACTTACAACCCTTGACCTGAAGTAGTAACCAAGGTACTACTTCTGGACCTTGTATACGCCGTTTCAAAGAGATTCCTTTCTGTGCTATTCTGGACCTTGTATACGCCGTTTCAAAGAGATTCCTTTCTGTGCTATTCTGGACCTTGTATACACCCTTTCAAAGAGAGTGAGTATCCTCAAAGAGATTCAGGTCATTCATCTGTAAGTTGATTAGTAGGTTTTTTTTTTTAAACTTGGCTATTCGTTTCATGGGTTTCATTAATAGAACGAGTAATGTTCTTGAAAAGGGTAATTACTTCTTTAGTTTACGAGATTTGCGAATTTTTTGCGAAAAGGTATTAGCGTAAGGATATTGCGATGCTTAAGAATGTCTCACGGGTAATTAAAGAATGGGGTGCTTACATCAGATACTTAATAGATTTGACGCTTACAAGTGATATTGCTAGAGTCAAATATATTTGGTGTTGGTGATATTATGACCCTCCAAGTCCCCTGGGGAAAGGGCTGCACAGTGTATCGGTATCGGACGTATTATTTTTTGGGCGTATTGGTATCGCAGGTATCTATACAGATTTTTAGTAGCTCGTATAAAAGATATTACTCATATCTACGTTCTTCCTATAAATTCAACCATCAGCAACTTCAAAAGGGCACTAAAAACGGCACTTTTGGTGCAATGTCTCAAGTGGAAAAGCTGGGGCTAGTGGACTACCAGCACTTCCGGTTTTTCTGGTATGCGTAATTTCAAAGTTCAATGTCTTTTTTTAGTGGTAAACCAAAAACCGAAATGAGGGCAGGAGATAACTTAATTTACTTAGACAATGAACGATATTAATTAGTGATTGATTGTATCAGTGGAGAAAAAAAGGATTAAACTGATTAACAGTTAAGGTAACCCCAAAGGAGCTGTTAACTGAGGTAATTTGTTATAAATTTGAAAAATACCTAACGACGAATCGGAAATGGTTGATTAACATTTGCAAAAAAGGGACTAATGGGATTTGCGAATCGGAGAAGATGGAGTGGTTATGCACTGTATAATACATAAGTGATGTTTTGGAGAGTATTGTCAATTTAAATAGGATCTAACGTTCCCCGAGGGGTTTAGTTAAATTGGGTTGAGTTGCACGAAGGTTCAGTAGTACGAGAGTTCACTAGCACGGGGGTTCAGTTGTACAGGGTTTCGGTTATACAGGGGTTCAGTTACATGGAGGGATTCAGTTGAACAAGGGGGGACTTTGGGCAGTGTGTGTCTCTTTAGGCTGTGTGTCTCTTTGGGCAGTTTGAATCTTTATGGTCTGTGTGTGCCTCTTTTGGCTGTTTGTGTCGTTTTGGGCTTTGCGTCTCTCTTTGGTCTGTATGTGTCTCTTTGGGCTGTTTGAGTCTTTTAGGTCTGTGTTTGTCTCTTTGAGTTGTGTTTCTCTTTGGCCTGTCTGTGTCTCTTTGAGCTGTTTGTGTCTCTTGAGACTGTGTGTGTCTCTTTGGGCTGTGTGACTCTTTGAGCTGTTTGAGTCTTTTTGGTCTGTTTGTGTGTCTCTTTGGGCTGTTTGAGTCTTTTTGGTCTCTGTTTGTATCTTTGGGCTGTTTGTGTCTCTTTGGGCTGTGTGTGTTTCTTTGGGCTTTGTGCGTCTCTTTGGGCTGTGTGTCTCGGTGGACTGTTTGACTCTTTTTGATCTGTTTGTGTCTCTTTGGGGCTGTTTGAGTCTTTTTTTGGGCTGTGTTTGTCTCTTTGGGCTTCTGTCTCTTTGGGCTGTTTGTGTTTCTTTGGGCTATGTGTGTCTCTTTGGACTGTTTGAGTCATTTTGGTCTGTGTGTCTTTCTTTTGGCTGTTTGTGTCTCTTAGGAGTCGTATGTGCCTCTTTGGGCTATGTGTTTCGCTTTGGGTCGTTTGAATCTTTTGGTCTGTATGTGTCTGTATGGGCGTTTTTTGGTCTGTGTATGTTTCCTTTGGCTATTTGTGTCTCTTAGAGGCCATGTGTGTCTCTTTGGGCAATGTGTGTCTCTTTGGAGGGATTTGAATCTTTTTGGTATGTATGTGTCTGTATGGTCGTTTTTTGTCTCTTTGGGCTGTGTGTGTGTCTCTTTGGGCTTTGCGTGTCTCTTCGAACTGTGTGTATGCCTCTTTAGCCTGTGTGTGTGTCTCTTTGGGATGTGTGTGTCTCTTTAGGCTGTATGTCTCTTTGGGCAGTTTGAATCTTTATGGTCTGTGTGAGCCTCTTTTGGCTGTTTGTGTCTCTTCGGGCATTGTGTCTCTCTGTTGGATGTGTGCGTCTCTTGTCTCTTTGGGCTGTGTGTCTCTTTGAGCTGTTTGAGTCTTTTTGGTCTGTTTGTGTGTCTCTTTGACCTGTTTGAGTCTTTTTGATCTGTTTGTGTCTCTTTGGGCTGTTTGAGTCTTTTTTTTTTGGGCTGTGTTTGTCTCTTTGGGCTTCTGTCTCTTTGGGCTGTTTGTGTTTCTTTGGGCTATGTGTATCTCTTTGGGCTGTTTGAGTCATTTTGGTCTGTGTGTCTTTCTTTTGGCTGTTTGTGTCTCTTAGGGGTCGTGTATGCCTCTTTGGGCTATGTGTGTCTCTTTGGGACGTTTGAATCTTTTGGTCTGTATGAGTCTGTATGGGCGGTTTTTTTTTTGGTCTGTGTGTGTTTCTTTGGGCTTTGTGCGTCTCATTGGGCTGTGTGTCTCGTTGCAGTGTTTGAGTCTTTTTGATCTGTTTGTGTCTCTTTGAGCTGTTTGAGTCTTTTTTGGGCTGTGTTTGTCTCTTTGGGCTTCTGTCTCTTTGGGCTGTTTGTGTTTCTTTGGGCTATGTGTGTCTCTTTGGGCTGTTTGAGTCATTTTGGTCTGTGTGTGTCTCTTTAGGCTGTATGTCGCTTTGGGCAGTTTGAATCTTTTTGGTCTGTCTGTGTTTCTTTTGGCTGTTTGTGTCTCTTAGGGGTCGTGTATGCCTCTTTGGGCTATGTGTGTCTCTTTGGGACGTTTGAATCTTTTGGTCTGTATGTGTCTGTATGGGCGGTTTTTTTTTTTTTGTCTCTTTGAGCTGTGTGTGTGTCTCTTTGGGCTTTGTGTGTCTCTTCGGACTGTGTGTATGTCACTTTAGCCTGTGTGTGTCTCTTTGGGCAGTGTGTGTCTCTTTAGGCTGTATATTTCTTTGGGTAGTTTGAATCTTTATGGTCTGTGTGTGCCTCTTTTGGCTGTTTGTGTCGTTTTGGGCTTTGTGTCTCTCTGTTGGATGTGTGCTTCTCTTTGGGCCGTGTACGTCTCTTTGAGCTGTATGTGTCTCTTTGAGCTGTGGGTGTCTCTTTGTGATGTGTGTGTCTCTTTAGGCTGTGTGTGTCTAGTTGGACTGTGTGTCTTTTTGGGGTGTCTGAGTCTTTTTGGTCTATGTTTGTCTCTTTGGACTGTTTGTGTCTCTTTGAGCTGTGTATGTTTCTTTGGGCTTTGTGTGTCTCTTTGAGCTATGTGTCAATACGTTTAAGCAATAAATATCTTTAAGCTTAACCCGTCTTTATTCTTTAGAATAGTTCTATTGTAAGCAAGTAACAAACTCTTTCCTGAAGTCACCTCTTGGATACACAATGCAGAAACTTCATTTAAGAAACTATGAAAAAATTGTAAGTAAGTAACAAATTCTTTCTTGAGGTCACCTCTTGGATACACAATACAGAAATTTCATTAAAGAAATTATGAAAAAATTGTAAGTAAGTAGCAAATTCTTTCTTGAATTCACCAGTTGGATAAACAAAAATACATTTCGTTCAAGAAATTATGACAAAATTCTAAGTAAGTAACAAACTCTTTCTTGAAGTTACCTCATGGATACACAATGCAGAAACTTCATTTAAGAAACTATGAAAAAAATTGTAAGTAAGTAAGTAACAAATTCTTTCTTGAAGTCACCTCTTGGATACACAATACAGAAATTTTCATTAAAGAAATTATGAAAAAATTGTAAGTAAGTAGCAAATTCTTTCTTGAATTCACCTACTGGATAAACAAAGAAAAATTCTCAGTAAGTAACAATTTCTTTCTTGAAGTCAACTCTTGGATACACAATTTCATTCAAGAAATTATGAAAAAATTGTAACTAAGTAGCAAATTCTTTCTTGAATTCACATGTTGGATTAACAAAAATACATTTCGTTCAAGAAATTATGACAAAATTCTAAGTAAGTAACAAACTCTTTATTGTTTTCACGAGTTAGATATACGATGTAGAAATTAAATTCACGAAATTATGAAAAAAATTCTCAGTAAGTAACAATTTCTTTCTTGAAGTCAACTCTTGGATACGCAATACGGAAATTTCATTCAAGAAATTATGAAAATATTTGTAAGTAAGTAACAAACTCTTTATTGATTTCACCTCTTGGATATACAGTACAGATACTTCATTCAAGAAATTATGAAAAAATCGCAAGTAAGTAACTTTTTTTCTAATTATCACAAACAATTTTCACTTAGCTACATGATGTAGAAATTTAATTCAAGAAATTATTAAAAAATTCTCAGTAAGTAACAATTTCTTTCTTGAAGTCAACTCTTGGATACACAATTTCATTCAAGAAATTATGAAAAAATTGTAACTAAGTAGCAAATTCTTTCTTGAATTCACATGTTGGATTAACAAAAATACATTTCGTTCAAGAAATTATGACAAAATTCTAAGTAAGTAACAAACTCTTTATTGTTTACATGACTTAGATACACGATGTAGAAATTTAATTCAAGAAATTATGAAAAAATCGCAAGTAAGTAACTTTTTTTTTCTCTTTATCACAAACAATTTTCACTTAGCTAAATGATGTAGAAATTTAATTCAAGAAATTATTAAAAAATTCTCAGTAAGTAACAATTTCTTTCTTGAAGTCAACTCTTGGATAGGCAATACGGAAATTTCATTCAAGAAATTATGAAAATATTTGTAAGTAAGTAACAAACTCTTTATTGATTTCACCTCTTGGATATACAGTACAGATACTTCATTCAAGAAATTATGAAAAAATCGCAAGTAAGTAACTTTTTTCTCTTTATCACAAACAATTTTCACTTAGCTACATGATGTAGAAATTTAATTCAAGAAATTATTAAAAAATTCTCAGTAAGTAACAATTTCTTTCTCGAAGTCAACTCTTGGATACACAATTTCATACTTAGATACACGATGTAGAAATTTAATTCAAGAAATTATGAAAAAAGACTCAGTAAGTAACAATTTCTTTCTTGAAGTCATCTCGTGGATACACAATACGGAAATTTCATTCAAGAAATTATGAAAATATTTGTAAGTAAGTAGCAAACTCTTTATTGATTTCACCTCTTGGATATACAGTACAGATACTTCATTCAAGAAATTATGAAAAAATCGCAAGTAAGTAACTTTTTTTTCTCTTTATCACAAACAATTTTCACTTAGCTAAATGATGTAGAAATTTAATTCAAGAAATTATTAAAAAATTCTCAGTAAGTAACAATTTCTTTCTTGAAGTCAACTCTTGGATATGCAATACGGAAATTTCATTCAAGAAATTATGAAAAAATTGTAAGTAAGTAGCAAATTCTTTTAACAAAATCTAAGTGTTAGAGTGATTGGTTGTGGTTTACCTTGTCACAGCTACATTTTTTGATTTTTCAAAGTTCATTTTGAATTTCTTTCATTGAAATGCAAGAGTTGGAATATTTCAGTAGTGTTTGCTTGTGGTTTACCTTGTCACAGTTACATTTTCTTGATTTTTCAAAGTTCATTTTGAATTTCTTTCGTTGAAATGCAAGAGTTGGAATATTTCAGTAGTGTTTGGTTGTGGTTTACCTTGTCACAGTTACATTTTCTTGATTTTTCAAAGTTCATTTTGAATTTTTTTCGTTGAAATGCAAGAGTTGGAATATTTCAGTAGTGTTTGGTTGTGGTTTACCTTGTCACAGCTACATTTTCTTGATTTTTCAAAGTTCATTTTGAATTTCTTTCGTTGAAATGCAAGAGTTGGAATATTTCAGTAGTGTTTGGTTGTGGTTTACCTTGTCACAGTTACATTTTCTTGATTTTTCAAAGTTCATTTTGAATTTCTTTCGTTGAAATGCAAGAGTTGGAATATTTCAGTAGTGTTTGCTTGTGGTTTACCCTGTCACAGTTACATTTTCTTGATTTTTCAAAGTTCGTTTTGAATCATTCAAGAAACGTGATTAAACACGTTTTTAAACTACATGCTATTTGCATGCCTTTCCTTGACACCTTTCCAAACGAGCGGGGATTCCCCGCTGGTTCTAGGGATATATTTTATATCGAGTTAACAAATTTTTATAGGAATCAATACACACACAGACACGACACACAAACAGAATCATAGTGAGAGAGATATTCAAAAAGTTGGGTTGATCTAGGTTCACTTAGAGTGGCGCGCCACTCTAAGTGAACCTAGATCAACCCAACTTTTTGAATATCTCTCTCACTATGATTCTGTTTGTGTGTCGTGTCTGTGTGTGTATTGATTCCTATAAAAATTTGTTAACTCGATATAAAATATATCCCTAGAACCAGCGGGGAATCCCCGCTCGTTTGGAAAGGTGTCAAGGAAAGGCATGCAAATAGCATGTAGTTTAAAAACGTGTTTAATCACGTTTCTTGAATGATTCAAAACGAACTTTGAAAAATCAAGAAAATGTAACTGTGACAGGGTAAACCACAAGCAAACACTACTGAAATATTCCAACTCTTGCATTTCAACGAAAGAAATTCAAAATGAACTTTGAAAAATCAAGAAAATGTAACTGTGACAAGGTAAACCACAACCAAACACTACTGAAATATTCCAACTCTTGCATTTCAACGAAAGAAATTCAAAATGAACTTTGAAAAATCAAGAAAATGTAGCTGTGACAAGGTAAACCACAACCAAACACTACTGAAATATTCCAACTCTTGCATTTCAACGAAAAAAATTCAAAATGAACTTTGAAAAATCAAGAAAATGTAACTGTGACAAGGTAAACCACAACCAAACACTACTGAAATATTCCAACTCTTGCATTTCAACGAAAGAAATTCAAAATGAACTTTGAAAAATCAAGAAAATGTAACTGTGACAAGGTAAACCACAAGCAAACACTACTGAAATATTCCAACTCTTGCATTTCAATGAAAGAAATTCAAAATGAACTTTGAAAAATCAAAAAATGTAGCTGTGACAAGGTAAACCACAACCAATCACTCTAACACTTAGATTTTGTTAAAAGAATTTGCTACTTACTTACAATTTTTTCATAATTTCTTGAATGAAATTTCCGTATTGCATATCCAAGAGTTGACTTCAAGAAAGAAATTGTTACTTACTGAGAATTTTTTAATAATTTCTTGAATTAAATTTCTACATCATTTAGCTAAGTGAAAATTGTTTGTGATAAAGAGAAAAAAAAGTTACTTACTTGCGATTTTTTCATAATTTCTTGAATGAAGTATCTGTACTGTATATCCAAGAGGTGAAATCAATAAAGAGTTTGTTACTTACTTACAAATATTTTCATAATTTCTTGAATGAAATTTCCGTATTGTGTATCCACGAGATGACTTCAAGAAAGAAATTGTTACTTACTGAGTCTTTTTTCATAATTTCTTGAATTAAATTTCTACATCGTGTATCTAAGTATGAAATTGTGTATCCAAGAGTTGACTTCGAGAAAGAAATTGTTACTTACTGAGAATTTTTTAATAATTTCTTGAATTAAATTTCTACATCATGTAGCTAAGTGAAAATTGTTTGTGATAAAGAGAAAAAAGTTACTTACTTGCGATTTTTTCATAATTTCTTGAATGAAGTATCTGTACTGTATATCCAAGAGGTGAAATCAATAAAGAGTTTGTTACTTACTTACAAATATTTTCATAATTTCTTGAATGAAATTTCCGTATTGCCTATCCAAGAGTTGACTTCAAGAAAGAAATTGTTACTTACTGAGAATTTTTTAATAATTTCTTGAATTAAATTTCTACATCATTTAGCTAAGTGAAAATTGTTTGTGATAAAGAGAAAAAAAAAGTTACTTACTTGCGATTTTTTCATAATTTCTTGAATTAAATTTCTACATCGTGTATCTAAGTCATGCAAACAATAAAGAGTTTGTTACTTACTTAGAATTTTGTCATAATTTCTTGAACGAAATGTATTTTTGTTAATCCAACATGTGAATTCAAGAAAGAATTTGCTACTTAGTTACAATTTTTTCATAATTTCTTGAATGAAATTGTGTATCCAAGAGTTGACTTCAAGAAAGAAATTGTTACTTACTGAGAATTTTTTAATAATTTCTTGAATTAAATTTCTACATCATGTAGCTAAGTGAAAATTGTTTGTGATAATTAGAAAAAAAGTTACTTACTTGCGATTTTTTCATAATTTCTTGAATGAAGTATCTGTACTGTATATCCAAGAGGTGAAATCAATAAAGAGTTTGTTACTTACTTACAAATATTTTCATAATTTCTTGAATGAAATTTCCGTATTGCGTATCCAAGAGTTGACTTCAAGAAAGAAATTGTTACTTACTGAGAATTTTTTTCATAATTTCGTGAATTTAATTTCTACATCGTATATCTAACTCGTGAAAACAATAAAGAGTTTGTTACTTACTTAGAATTTTGTCATAATTTCTTGAACGAAATGTATTTTTGTTAATCCAACATGTGAATTCAAGAAAGAATTTGCTACTTAGTTACAATTTTTTCATAATTTCTTGAATGAAATTGTGTATCCAAGAGTTGACTTCAAGAAAGAAATTGTTACTTACTGAGAATTTTTCTTTGTTTATCCAGTAGGTGAATTCAAGAAAGAATTTGCTACTTACTTACAATTTTTTCATAATTTCTTTAATGAAAATTTCTGTATTGTGTATCCAAGATGTGACTTCAAGAAAGAATTTGTTACTTACTTACTTACAATTTTTTTCATAGTTTCTTAAATGAAGTTTCTGCATTGTGTATCCATGAGGTAACTTCAAGAAAGAGTTTGTTACTTACTTAGAATTTTGTCATAATTTCTTGAACGAAATGTCTTTTTGTTTATCCAGCTGGTGAATTCAAGAAAGAATTTGCTATTTACTTACAATTTTTTCATAATTTCTTTAATGAAATTTCTGTATTGTGTATCCAAGAGGTGACCTCAAGAAAGAATTTGTTACTTACTTACAATTTTTTCATAGTTTCTTAAATGAAGTTTCTGCATTGTGTATCCAAGAGGTGACTTCAGGAAAGAGTTTGTTACTTGCTTACAATAGAACTATTCTAAAGAATAAAGACGGGTTAAGCTTAAAGATATTTATTGCTTAAACGTATTGACACATAGCTCAAAGAGACACACAAAGCCCAAAGAAACATACACAGCTCAAAGAGACACAAACAGTCCAAAGAGACAAACATAGACCAAAAAGACTCAGACACCCCAAAAAGACACACAGTCCAACTAGACACACACAGCCTAAAGAGACACACACATCACAAAGAGACACCCACAGCTCAAAGAGACACATACAGCTCAAAGAGACGTACACGGCCCAAAGAGAAGCACACATCCAACAGAGAGACACAAAGCCCAAAACGACACAAACAGCCAAAAGAGGCACACACAGACCATAAAGATTCAAACTACCCAAAGAAATATACAGCCTAAAGAGACACACACTGCCCAAAGAGACACACACAGGCTAAAGTGACATACACACAGTCCGAAGAGACACACAAAGCCCAAAGAGACACACACACAGCTCAAAGAGACAAAAAAAAAAAAAACGCCCATACAGACACATACATACCAAAAAGATTCAAACCCTCCAAAGAGACACACATTGCCCAAAGAGACACACATGGCCTCTAAGAGACACAAACAGCCAAAAGAAACACAGACAGACCAAAAAGATTCAAACTGCCCAAAGCGACATACAGCCTAAAGAGACACACACAGACCAAAATGACTCAAACAGCCCAAAGAGACACACATAGCCCAAAGAAACACAAACAGCCCAAAGAGACAGAAGCCCAAAGAGACAAACACAGCCCAAAAAAGACTCAAACAGCCCAAAGAGACACAAACAGATCAAAAAGACTCAAACACTCCAACGAGACACACAGCCCAATGAGACGCACAAAGCCCAAAGAAACACACACAGACCAAAAAAAAAACCGCCCATACAGACTCATACAGACCAAAAGATTCAAACGTCCCAAAGAGACACACATAGCCCAAAGAGGCATACACGACCCCTAAGAGACACAAACAGCCAAAAGAAAGACACACAGACCAAAATGACTCAAACAGCCCAAAGAGATACACATAGCCCAAAGAAACACAAACAGCCCAAAGAGACAGAAGCCCAAAGAGACAAACACAGCCCAAAAAAAAAGACTCAAACAGCCCAAAGAGACACAAACAGATCAAAAAGACTCAAACAGGTCAAAGAGACACACAAACAGACCAAAAAGACTCAAACAGCTCGCCCAAAGAGACAGAAGCCCAAAGAGACAAACACAGCCCAAAAAAGACTCAAACAGCCCAAAGAGACACAAACAGATCAAAAAGACTCAAACAGGTCAAAGAGACACACAAACAGACCAAAAAGACTCAAACAGCTCAAAGAGACACACAGCCCAAAGAGACAAGAGACGCACACATCCAACAGAGAGACACAATGCCCGAAGAGACACAAACAGCCAAAAGAGGCTCACACAGACCATAAAGATTCAAACTGCCCAAAGAGACATACAGCCTAAGAAGAGCACAGCTACACACAGTTCGAAGAGACACGCAAAGCCCAAAGAAACACACACAGCCCAAAGAGACACAAACAGCCCAAAGAGACAAAACACAGATCAAAAGGACTCAAACAGCTCAAAGAGACACACAAACAGACCAAAAAGACTCAAACAGCTCAAAGAGACACACAGCCCAAAGAGACAGGAGACGCACACATCCAACAGAGAGACACAAAGCCCGATCAGACACAAACAGCCAAAAGAGGCACACACAGACCATAAAGATTCAAACTGCCCAAAGAGACATACAGCCTAAAGAGACACACACATCCCAAAGAGACACACACACAGGCTAAAGAGGCATACACACAGTTCGAAGAGACACGCAAAGCCCAAAGAGACACACACACAGCCCAAAGAGACAAAAAACGACCATACAGACACATACATACCAAAAAGATTCAAATCCCTCCAAAGAGACACACATTGCCCAAAGAGACACACATGGCCTCTAAGAGACACAAATAGCCAAAGGAAACATACACAGACCAAAAAACGCCCATACAGACACATACAGACCAAAAGATTCAAACGCCCCAAAGCGACACACATAGCCCAAAGAGGCACATACGACTCCTAAGAGACACAAACAGCCAAAAGAAAGACACACAGACCAAAATGACTCAAACAGTCCAAAGAGACACACATAGCCCAAAGAAACACAAACAGCCCAAAGAGACAGAAGCCCAAAGAGACAAACACAGCCCAAAAAAAGACTCAAACAGCCCCAAAGAGACACAAACAGATCAAAAAGAGTCAAACAGTCCACCGAGACACACAGCCCAAAGAGACGCACAAAGCCCAAAGAAACACACACAGCCCAAAGAGACACAAACAGCCCAAAGATACAAACAGAGACCAAAAAGACTCAAACAGCCCAAAGAGACACACAAACAGACCAAAAAGACTCAAACAGCTCAAAGAGTCACACAGCCCAAAGAGACACACACAGTCTCAAGAGACACAAACAGCTCAAAGAGACACAGACAGGCCAAAGAGAAACACAACTCAAAGAGACAAACACAGACCTAAAAGACTCAAACAGCCCAAAGAGACACATACAGACCAAAGAGAGACGCAAAGCCCAAAACGACACAAACAGCCAAAAGAGGCACACACAGACCATAAAGATTCAAACTGCCCAAAGAGACACACAGCCTAAAGAGACACACACTGCCCAAAGTCCCCCCTTGTTCAACTGAATCCCTCCATGTAACTGAACCCCTGTATAACCGAAACCCTGTACAACTGAACCCCCGTGCTAGTGAACTCTCGTACTACTGAACCTTCGTGCAACTCAACCCAATTTAACTAAACCCCTCGGGGAACGTTAGATCCTATTTAAATTGACAATACTCTCCAAAACATCACTTGTGTATTATACAGTGCATAACCACTCCATCTCCTCCGATTCGCAAATCCCATTAGTCCCTTTTTTGCAAATGTTAATCAACCATTTCCGATTCGTCGTTAGGTATTTTTCAAATTTATAACAAATTACCTCAGTTAACAGCTCCTTTGGGGTTACCTTAACTGTTAATCAGTTTAATCCTTTTTTTCTCCACTGATACAATCAATCACTAATTAATATCGTTCATTGTCTAAGTAAATTAAGTTATCTCCTGCCCTCATTTCGGTTTTTGGTTTACCACTAAAAAAAGACATTGAACTTTGAAATTACGCATACCAGAAAAACCGGAAGTGCTGGTAGTCCACTAGCCCCAGCTTTTCCACTTGAGACATTGCACCAAAAGTGCCGTTTTTAGTGCCGTTTTGAAGTTGCTGATGGTTGAATTTATAGGAAGAACGTAGATATGAGTAATATCTTTTATACGAGCTACTAAAAATCTGTATAGATACCTGCGATACCAATACGCCCAAAAAATAATACGTCCGATACCGATACACTGTGCAGCCCTTTCCCCAGGGGACTTGGAGGGTCATAATATCACCAACACCAAATATATTTGACTCTAGCAATATCACTTGTAAGCGTCAAATCTATTAAGTATCTGATGTAAGCACCCCATTCTTTAATTACCCGTGAGACATTCTTAAGCATCGCAATATCCTTACGCTAATACCTTTTCGCAAAAAATTCGCAAATCTCGTAAACTAAAGAAGTAATTACCCTTTTCAAGAACATTACTCGTTCTATTAATGAAACCCATGAAACGAATAGCCAAGTTTAAAAAAAAAAACCTACTAATCAACTTACAGATGAATGACCTGAATCTCTTTGAGGATACTCACTCTCTTTGAAAGGGTGTATACAAGGTCCAGAATAGCACAGAAAGGAATCTCTTTGAAACGGCGTATACAAGGTCCAGAATAGCACAGAAAGGAATCTCTTTGAAACGGCGTATACAAGGTCCAGAAGTAGTACCTTGGTTACTACTCCTGAAGGCTGTGGGGGAGTGTCCTCCTAAAAAACATAATTTCTATCCGATAATCAACTACCCTGAACAAAATGGCTATCTCAAAATGTTGATTGTCTTAACCCAGTTCTTCCTATCTGAAATTCATTTTCTGTTCTTTTTACATGAATTAGGATGATCCTCTGTATTGCTTTCACTATTTAGATCTGGCTCGGTTGTTTCTTGTATAGGTTCAGCATTATTGGGAATCTCGAGGTTCTCCTGATTTTCTGCTGCCACTGAACCTGTTATGGCACATGAACTAGAACCACAGCCAACACTGACATTAAACCCTGAAAAGAGATCATAGTCCACATTTTCTTGAAGAGCCTCAGCTACTTCCTGATCAGATTCTCGGAAATTTAGTTCTGAAAGGCTGCTTGCATCTAGTTCAGGTCGATAGAGAGGATCACCGCCTTTTTCTGAATCAGAAGATGGATCTTCCTCGCTATAAAAAACAAACAAAAGCTTAAGTCTTGAGTACACCAGTCAGAAAAGTTCAAGGAGGCACACTTGTGCCTCTTTAAAGAGGCGACCCACCACAATGTTAAGTGATTTCCAGCCCTAGCGGTCGCAGAGAGACGGCAGTGACCGCATTTTGTAGCCTAAGCTCAAACTAAGAAACATGCAAAATTTCACCCCACTCCGTCTTTATCTTCATGGGGGAAAGTGGGCCGAAAGTTTCGACCCTCCCACCACAGACCCCCTTTAACATGGTGAAATTTTGAGAATAAGCTTTCCTAGGGCTTGGGAGCTTATCTTCAAAATTTCAGCTCAATCCGATCACTCCTTACCTGTTTTCCAAAAACCAAATATAGCCACTTAATGTTCATCAAGTTATTTTTTTATCTGACACGCCTACAGGCCACAGTTGGAAACGGATCCGGGTGAATGAGGACTCATTTGAAGCGGAATTTGACCTGTTAGGGCCTTTTGATATTTTCTGACTGAAATAATTGTCTCCCGAATTTACATTTACGAAAAACTTCGTTTTCCTATAAGAGCCCATGTTAATTTTTGAAATTCCTAAAAGCATAGTATTTCATTATTAAATTAGATCAAAATAGTCCTCTTAACCTGATTATTTGAAAAAGCTACGTTTTCTAAAGAGTTAAAGAGGCTGAGTCACAAGTTCGAAGCTTAAAACGTACAGGGATTAGGAGGTACACATGGGGGGTTGCCGCCCCCAAACCCCCCGTTTTTGCGGTCTCTTTTGCTAAGATTTTAATTTTGGGGGTGTGCCGCCCCCCTCAACCCCCGCTTTTTCCCTTGCAAAGAAATTCTTTGCAACACGAACAAAGTCTGCTTGAATTTTTTACCGTAAGAACATCCTATTGCATCTCTTTGATTAGAAACAGTACTGAACCTGTTTGCTGGATTTTTTTACAGGAGATTTTTCCCTAACCGATAACTAGCTATAATGTGATGAACTTAACAATTTTGAACAGAAAAAACAGAGAACAGAAGAAAGGATCGGCATAAACAAACAGTTTAGGTTCAGGTTCATCTATTTTTCCATCACACATAATCACACTGAATACTTAACTATACTTGGCACTGAGACAAGTTTGTAGTTATAACAGTAACAGACTCAGTTGTCATTGCCAAATTCTCTGAAGATTAAAAAAAAAATGCCATTGAAACAGTTTCATTCGTGTTGATACGACCAACTAATTGCAGGCTACAGGACTTAAAAAATCTTAACAAAAGAGGGTGCAAAAGCGGGGGTAAAAAACTTTACCTCCTAATCCCTGTACGTTTTAAGGTTCGAACTTGTGACTCAGCCTCTTTAATTGTTTAGAAAACGTAGTTTTTTTAAAATAATGCTACAGAGGGGAGGGGCCTGGGTGGACCCAGCCTTCCAATTTAGGGGGGGGGGGAAATCTCGACAAAGAGGGAAGGTGTGTACAGAAATTTTTCGGTACTTTTTAAACACATCTTTTGATCTTTTTCAAAGCTTACAGATTATATCTCATAAAATCACTAAAACAGTATTAAAAGTGGAGTTTATAGTCCGTCTAGGGGAGGGGGGGATCTTCATAATATTGTAATTGCAACACACAGTAAAGGAGAAGTACTCAACGATCATTTCTGTAGTTAGATGGTTGTCAAGCTCCTGTATGTTGTGTGTGGGTCAGATCACTTAAATCTTTAAGGGTGTGTCCAAGCTTGGCAGCTGATGCTACAGGAAGATCCAGAGCTGTAAATTGCTTAACAGACAGGCTGCTGTATTACAAGAAAACACAACCAAAATCTGACCATAGCCAAGACTTATTCTGACCACTGATATGCACCAAAAATCATAGCAAATCAGGTAGCCTATTAGATAGGATACCTGATTTGTAGCCTATTTAATATTTTGTTCCATGAGTAAATCAAATTTTGATATACTCTTGGAACAAAATATTAGCAAATTCCACAAAAATGAAGTACCTGGATTCCTGCAAATATTGTGCAGCTTGTGCGGATGTAAACAATGTCCGTTTGGGTTTCATTGTGAAACTTTAACCAATTCTTTTCTTCTTCAAAAGTATATGTTGACGGAGTTACGACAAAATGCCCATGTAATTTTACCATACGAGGTATGACAAAACCGCTCTTAACAAATGTGAGATACGATAAACGAGAAATCTAACATTGGGGCACTTCTAGATTCACGTTAAAATTTCACGTTAGATGGCAGTCCTAACTCCACTTCCCGAAAAAGTCGCAGATGCGACAAAACCGCTCTCAGGGGACGATATGCCCCGAGGGCATAACTTAAAACCCTTGCCCTGAGGGTTGTTGGGGAGTATCCTCCTCAAAAATATATTTTCTATCTGGAAATCAACTACGCTGAACAAAATGGCTATCTCAAAATTTTGATTGGATGTGTTTGGAGGAATGATGGGTGTGGGGGGGGGGGCTAGTTGCCCTCCAATCATTTTGGACTATTAAAAAGGGCACTAGCCCTTTAATTTCCAATCGAATGAGCCTGTTTTAAAGTTTCTACGACAACGCCTTCTATAAAAACCTTATATGCCCCCAGGGCATAACTTAAAACCCTTGCCCTGAGGGTTGTGGGGGAGTGTCCCCCTCAAAAATATATTTTCTGTCTGGAATCAACTACGCTGAACAAAATGGCTATCTGAAAGTTTTGATTGGATGTGTTTGGGGAAATGATGGGCGTGGGGGGAGGGGGGGCTAGTAACACTCCAATCACTTTCGGCTATTAAAAAGGGCACTAGCTCTTTAATTTCCAATCGAGTGAGCCTGTTTTGAAGTTTCTACGACAACGCCTTCTATAAAAACCTTATATGCCCCCAGGGCATAACTTAAAATCCTTGCCCTGAGGGTTGTGGGGGAGTGTCCTCCTCAAAAATATATTTTTTACATGGAAATCAACTACGCTGAACAAAATGGCTATCTCAAAATTTTGATTGGATGTGATTGGGGGAATGATGGGCGTGGGGGGGCTAGTTGCCCTCCAATCATTTTCGTCTATTAAAAAGGGCACTAGAACTCTCAATTTCCAATTACATGAGCCCCTTTTGAAGATTTTACGGCGACCCCTTCCATATGAAGTGCCTCTGGGAAAAAAAAAAATAATGAAACATTGGAGCCGTATGGCCTTTACTATAGGCAACGCTACAGCGTTGCCTCTGATAGTAAAACATATTTCTTACAATTTAAGACTGTATATTACCCACTATTGGTATTATAGCTGGTGAGAGCGAAATGCTGCTTGATAAATCAATCCATTGTTTCTATATGCTGTTCAATTACTTCGCAGTTATTAAAAAATATTTAGTTTTACGCTACAGTTTTTAAGATAATTTTAATTGTTTATTGAAAGTTACTAATGTCACAACTGGTGTAAAACTATGAAAAGCTTTATAGATTCGTTTCTGTGTTGTCAGGCTACATACTCACTTTTGACTCTTAAATCAATAATCCTGTTTTTTATGCTTGACTTTTGTGTTTTCAGTAAAGCGCTAGTTTTGTATAATCATAAAAGCACAGGGAAACATAATTAGTTGGTTTGTATGTAATAGTTATATTAATATATATTAAATAGGCTGTGAAGTAATAATTTTTGTCCGTTTTAATTTCAAGTTCGCTCTTTGATTCCCTCGGAAAAACTTTGTCTTTTTTAAATCAATCAAAAGCAATGTGCCTGAAATTTTCCCAATTTTTGAAAAAGGGGAAAAAACACCCCAAAAATCCAAAGAATATTAATGTAAATCACACCATCAGATTCAAGCGTGGGAAAGAATCTTGCTGTAGTGGTTTGGAGCTCCAATCTACAAAAATGTGGAATTTATTTATTTATTTTTTTTAGCCAGAAGAAAAATTACGGATGCTTGTTAATTTAATTTTTGTTGCTTTTTTTCCAGGGGTGATCAGATCGAGTCAATAGTCCTAGATGACTGATAGAGGGCTCAACAGAAGTAAAACTTTCTAGTGCCCTTTTTAAGTGACCAAAAAGATTGGTGGGTAACTAGCCCCCCTCGTGCGCCCTTTTCTTCCCCTAAGACGTCCGATCCACATTTTCAAATTGCCAGTTTACTCAGCATAGCTGAAAAGCCTAATAACCATACCTTTGGGGATTACGTGATCCCCATAGTCCCTGGGGAAAGGACTGTAAGCTAAGCTATTTGCCCATTGTTCGAATATAGTATTTGTTGTTGGGAAATATCTGGAATTTTTTTTTGGGGGGGGGATTTATGAGGGGTTGGGATTTTCTATGTGAATAAATTTTCGTGAAGATGAAAGTTTTCAGGGAAAATATCAACGGGGGAAAGGTGTTTCCTGGCATGAGTTGAAAATGGCTAGAAACTAAATTAAGAAAAAAAACACACTTTTTTTCAACTGAAGGTAAGGAACAACATTCAAACTTACAACGGATAGAAAATATTGCGCATATGAAGGGGCCTGTCTCATTCTCAAACCTTGTTCTTGTGCTAAAGTTTTACTTTTTGTCCCAATACTTTAAGAAAGACTGCTTAAATGCAATGGCCGTTGAATTTGAATGAAGAGCCTTTTCAAAAAGCTTTACGACTTCAGCGTAAAGAGTAAGGGTTGAGGAAGCGGCAGCCTCCTCATACACGGAGTAGTTTCTCTTCGTTTTAAGTTTTAATGTTGTTCCTTACTTTCGGGCGAAAAAAAAAATTGCTGTTTTACTTAATTACGCTAAACCTTGACTTATTGTCACAATTCTTTAAGAAAGAACTACTCAAAATCAAAGGCCATTGAGTTTGAATGATAAGTATTCTTAAATACCTTTAAGACTTTAGTCTTCAGAGTGAATTTGGAGGGAGAGGTAGGCCTCCTCGTATATTTTCGGTTTTGCCGGGTCCACCCATATGTGTAGTAACCCAATCCTATAACCTTATCGTTAAAAAGAAAGAAAGAAAAAAAAACTAGCTTAGAGGCTTTACAAATAAATTTTCACCACATCACATAGCAAACAAAATGTTATTACAAAAGAACTCGCATTAAGCATTTATTTTTAACCGTATTTTACTAAATATTATCTGATTTTTTCAGTTAATTTTTTTTCTTACCAGTAAAAAAAATAGGTGCCATACATGGGCGTCCATATGGGGGGCTCCTGCTCCCCGGCGGAATGATGCTGCCTTATTTTTATATTTTTGTTTTGAGGTTTCCCTTATATAGCATTAACCAATTAGACGAGGTTTGCCCCCTCCCCCCTGGAATTCAGCTTATGGGCGCCCATGGTGCCATACCATAGGTATACCGGTACCAATAAGTACCGGTCTAGCCAATGGCCACTTCTAAAGCAAATTAAATTAAAAAAACAAGTTTTTTCAACTGACAGTAAGGAGCCATATTAAAACTTAAAGCGAACAGAAATTATTACGTATATTAGAGGTTTCGCACCCTCCTTAACACCTCGCTCTTCACGCTAAAGTTTCTCCGCACTTAAAAAAAAAGTTACTTGTTGTAAAAAATATTTTGCCCTTTTTTTGAAAATCAGGTAAATCTTCTCAGGCTCTTAGCCTTAGATGGGTACTACACATCTTAATGAATCTTAACAGCCTTTGATGGGTACATAACTAAACTTAATGAAACATGTATATATTTGGGATCAGCATAATAAGCCAATTCTTTTGATATATCTATTTATACCAAAATTCAGTTTTTTAGAGTTTCGGTTACTATTCAGCCGGGTCGCTCCTTACTTACAGTTAGTTACAACGAACTGTTTGATACCTCGCTCTTTGCGCTAAAGTTTGAAATTTGTTCCAATTCTTTAAAAATGCCCTCTGAATCACAAAGACCGTTTAATTAGAATAAAAAGATCTTTTGAAAGTACTAAAAAAAACTTTAGCGTAAAGAGCGAGGTATTAACGATGAGGTAAATCCCACCATATACGTAATAACTTCTTTTCATTTTAAGTGTTAATGTTGCTCCTTACTTTCAGTGGAAAAACTTGTTTTTTTTAATTCGATTTTTGATCGTTTTTTATCATATGGAGCTAAGAGAGGAAAGGAAGTAATAAAAGAAGAATTAAATAAAAAAAAGGTGAGAAAACGAGGACTTTTTGTCAGCCAGTGGCAAAACAGTGGCTGTGCCACTGGCTGACAAAATCCTCGTTTTCTCACCCTTTTTTTATTTTATTTTTCCGTTATTATTTCCTTTTCTCTCTTAGCTTCATATGTCATGTATAGCCAGTGTGGTCTTAGAATGTGTTTATTGTTTTTTAAATAATGCTAGGAAATCTGGTACCCTATTCATGGAAAATTCCTCCATGGAAAGATCCTCTGACGAAACCCCCTCCCCTTGACCACCCCGTAACCAGAAAAAAATACCCCCCTGGAAACGTCCGAATGCTTCCCAATAACCAATACTACGTGTAAACAATGGGCTAAGTTCACAGTTTTCAGCTTTTCTCCCGTGGACTGTGAGGGATTAAGTCATCCTCAAAGACATAGCTATTAACTTTTTCGAATATGCTGAACAAAATGGCTATCTCAAAATTTTGACCTGGTGACTTTGGGGAAAAAATGAGCGTGGGAGGGGGTCTAGTTGCTTTCCAATTTTTTTCTCACTTAAAAAGTGCACTAGAACTTTTAATTTCCGTTTGAATTAGCAGTTTCACGATATTGTAGGATTACTGTATCGATACGACCACCTCTAGGGAAAAAAATAAAATAAAATAAACGCATCCGTGATTTCTTCTGGTAAAAGAATACAAATTTCAATATTTTTGCCGATAGGAGCTTCAAACCTCTACAGTATGGTTCTTTGATACGCTGAATCTAATGGTGTGAGTTTCATTAAAATTCTACGAATTTTAGAGGGTTTTTCTCCCTTTTTCCGGAAATAGTTTAAATTTTCTCTGGCTCGTAACTTTTGATGGGTAAGACTAAACTTGATGAATATTTGAAATCAGCATAAACATTCGATTCTTTTGATGTATCTATTGGTATCGAAATTCCGTATTTTAGAGTTTCGGTTACTATTGAGCCGGGTCGCTCCTTGCTTACAGTTCGTTACCACGAACTGTTTGAAACGAACTGTTTGACACTAACAATATTCTAAAAACTACTTTTAAGCGTTTGAAAATACCTACCGAATATCATTTCTAAAGATCGATTTGCTTAATTTTACCCCCGCCCCTTCCCCCTCATGGACAAATATAGTCCAAATTCGGGCTATATATTTGTCCATTGAGGGGATGGGGGTAAAGTGAAGCAATGGGGATCCTGAGAAATAATATAAGTAAGTATTTCAGAATGTTTTAAAATAGCTTTCAGAATTTTAGAACCACTAAACAATTACCCTGTTGTTGACATGGGCGGACGTAGCTTCATCTCTAGGGGAAGGGCAGCTGATTCTTTGATGAAGGGCGGGGGCTGAAGTTATATTGACAGTTCACAAAATCTTACATTGCCAGAAAGTTCTGTCATACCTATGAAATCTTCATTAATAAGTAATCACCAAAAATCTTGAATCATCAAGAAGATTCAGCATTTATTAATCAATCTTCTTGGATTAGAACTAAATCTTTCCAAGACATTATGGATAATTCCTTCTTGATTGACTTTTATTCAGTCATTCCAGGAGTTTATTTCCAGCTTTTTCAACCATCTATCTTTCATCAACTGCTTTTTAGCTATCTACCTATTTTCAACTGCTTTTTCATCCATCTGCTTTTTCAGCCATAACTAGTGTAAATTTGAAGTTCTATTGGGGGGCAGCTGCCCCCCTTCTGTACGCCCATGGTCGTTGATATACCATTATCCTTGGCATTTACCCTTGTCTAATTCTAATCTAATTTGCAATTTTTAGCTAACAGCATTTTGGCACTGTCTAGGTAAAAATTTCATTCTGGGGCACAAAACAGTGTAAATGGGGATTCTCTTAGGTTACAATCTCTTTTTTTTTCTTAAGAAGGACACTAGAACTTTTAATTTCCACCTTTATTTTTAATTTCTTAATTAAATTATTCAATTATTAATGTTCGATTATTTTTTTATATTTTTAATTTATCTTATTAGTTTATTAATAATTTATAAATTATTTCCATTTATTTAGTGCATCTCTACTTTATTTTAATAAAAATAATAAAAGAAAACACGTGAAAACACGTCCCGTTTGTCGTGTATATATTTTTTGTGTTTTTTTTTTGTAATAAATTAAAATTACAACTTACAAGGTACTTATCGGTTAGCTGGAACACACAGAGAAGTGAAGTTTGGTTAATGCTAGTGAAATGAAACAAAATACGATAAAAATATAATAGTTTAGAAAGAAATTTGGGCTATATATTTGCACATTAGGGGGGTTGGGGTAAAGCACAGCATATATTAAATGTGTAATCTAATCAAACCAAACCTAACCTATGTACCGTTTTTTTTGCCCCTTCAACCCCAAAAAACTAAAGTTTAAATATTTTTCACGGAGTGAGAAATACCTCACTAGGCAGAGAAAACCTGTTTTTCACTAGTATATTTGAGATTATATATGTGGTTCTTGCCGCGTGTGTTCCAGCAAACCGATAAGTATCAATTACAAAAATTACAGACTGAATATAACCGTTAGTTTATATGAAATTTCCCGCCCCCTAAAATTTCTGTACTTGAGACAAGTGCCCCATCCTCTAAAAACACCTCTGGTGAGGAGAAAGGTTGAAAAGAAATTGTTAATACTCGCAAATATTTTTTTTTTAGAATCTCATATTGTACTTTTTCGCTATTCTTATTGACTTCTTGGTACGGGATTAATGTAGGGTCTGGTCCTCCATCCTCCCTACCCAGGGGCGTCATTTGGGGGTGGCAAGGGGGTCAGTTGCCCCCCCCCCCAATAATGTGAAAAAAAATTTATTATACATCCCATGCCATTTGACTATCCGGACATGGACCTCTCTTGCCCCCCCCCCCTCCCCCCCAAATAAAAATGCTGGAGGTTCGTCCCTGTCCCTACCTCCACTCCCTACAATATATCTGCTCATGATTACACCCATTAAACTTTAACCTAATCAAACTTCAATCCTATTAAATAGGCTAAAATGCATATTTTTATTTGGCATTTCAAAATCCACTGTATCAACATCAGTCAATTGCTGTTCTCAAATTCATTGAAAATTATTTGACAATTTCGGATATCTTCATTTAATAACGGTCAAATTTTCCATTTGACATTTAAGCAGCCAGCAACAAATATTAACCAATCAGGATTCAAGGTTACATTTCGCTCTAGTCAAGTGATGCTTGAAATATCAGTTGGGGAATTATCTTAGATAAGAAGGGTAGTCTACAGTTTTACTAGTTCAAGTTTGAAATTTCGAATATCAGACTCCTGGTATACTGCAGTTAATTAGCAGAACGGGGTATAAATTGGTTCAAGAAATTGGTCAGCGCATATATGGCGGCCCACCACCCAACTGGATGGGGCCCCCTCCTCCAAAAGGGAGCGAAGTTTTTATTGGTAAGCTTCCGAGAAATATTTTCGAAGATACATTAGTGCCGATTTTTGAAAAAGTGAGATTTATTTATGAAATGAGGCTGATGATGGATTTTTCTGGAACAAATCGTGGCTTTTGTTTTGTAACTTATTCAACCCCGGAGGAGGCAGCCAGGGCTGTGAAGGAACTTGATAGATTTCTAATTCGTCCCAATTATCGTCTAGGGGTCACTGTTTCGATTGACAATTGTAGGCTGTTCATTGGGGGCCAGCCCAAAGATAAAAATCGAGAAGAAATCTTTGATGAAATATCTCGAGTTACTGAAGGAGTTGTTGACGTCATTTGCTACCCTGGCATTGCTGACAAATCGAAATCGCGAGGCTTTGCCTTTGTGGAATATGAAAGCCACAAAGCAGCAGCAATGGCACGTCGCAGATTACTGCCACAAAAGATTCTTCTTTTTGAGCAGAGAGTAGCCGTCGATTGGGCAGAGCCTGAGCCTATGGTCAGTGAGGAGATCATGAAAAATGTAAGTTTAATTTTTGTTATAGACCTAATCACAAATTACCTTCCGGGACATACTTTAGTCTGTAGACCCATCTCTGAAAGTTTCATTTTCCTATCCAAGATAGCAAAAAGTAGCTAGGCTAAACTAGAATTTTACCAAAAAAAATTCAGTAGGCTAGCCTACCACGCGTGCCTTGATTCGAGGACTTTTTCAAACAGCCTTTTCATTTTAGCTTCAAGTGGTATGGTATTAGCCTACTTTTGTCTCCCCTGCCCTTGCTGAGAGTTTATATCCCCACCCTGCTAGACTTGTCTGTTTTGAAAAGTGAGGCTGAATGAATAATCAATTTCTTAGCGTTTGGCTAAACTTGCCTACCATCCAGAGCCGTTCAAAGGGGGGAGAGAGTGAACAGGAAAAACTTCCCCGGACGCCCTGGATGGGGGGGGGGGTGGCTAGAGGGTTGACCAGTGATCAAATTTTTCACTTCGATTCGGCTTGTTTTGCTTATATTTGAGTCGGGAGGGGGTGGGTCGGGTTACTGTAATTAATTTTTCTCCGGTCGCCACCGACCCTAGGAACGGCTCTGCTACCATCCTTATCCAAATTTGACCTAGTATATTTAAAACTAAGTAGATTATAAGCCTAGAATTGGGGCTGTTTAGAAGAAAAAATGTTAAGAAAACAATTCTTATATCATAATATGCATAATAGGCTAATGGTAGTTACCACAGTTTGACTGCCGTTCCACTATACATTATCCCCAGCCTTCCTAATGTGCAAATATTATAGCCCAAATTAGCCTATATTTTTCCCATTCATTTTGCTATGCGTCACTCTTGTTTAAACCCAAGTACCCTTAAATTGAATCAACGCAATGAAATCAAGAAACGGTAGAACACATGGAAAATCCACAATTTGGACTATATATTTTCACTACTTTTTAATCTTTCGGCTAAACTTGCCTACCATCAAGAGCCATTCAAAGGGGGAGGGACCCTAGGGCAAGCTGTCTCGAGCGCTGTGACTGGGGACGCCTTGGCTGGGGGGCACTGATCACTTTGATTCGCCTTTTTTTGCTTATATTTGAGTTGGGAGGGGACGCTGTAATTCATTTTCCCTCAGGCGCCACCAGCCCTGTCTCAACCTCATCAAATGCAGGGGAGACAAAAAGTAGGCTAACCCTGTGTTCCCACTGATGTGATTTCACGCAAAAACGGTCGTTTTTTCCGTGATCCGAAAAATCTCCTTCGTTTTTTTGATGCAAGTTTCTGCGTTACAACGGTTCAACGGCTGCGTTGAAATATTTCTACTGAGCCGTTGAAAATCGCATCCGTTATTTTAAATTGAAAGCATTGTAGAACTATGAATTGCAAGTAAATGAGAAACTAAATATGCTATAGATAAGATTTATATTTTTCATTAGGCATAGTTTGTCAAGGCTATTATAGGTTAGCCCTTTGAATATTTTTCTTGGCTTCTAGAATTTGATTTAGCCTATTCTTATGCATATGCTTTTTAAATATAACATAGTATCTTCGCACTTCAACGGCTGTAGTGAACCGTTTCTGTGTGAACATTTTGGCGAATTTTTTCGCATCCGAGAGCAGTTTTTCGTTAAAAAAAATCGCACTAGTGGGAACTAAAGGTAATACCATCCCACTTAAGCTAAAATAAGGACCTTTTGAAAAAGTGAAGGTAATGCGAGATTACCGCAGCCCATGGCGCCCCTGGGAGTCGTGTCAAACACTGATTTATTATGACAAGAATCAGATAAGAAAATAGGTAATATACTATGTAAATTCTCAACTTAGTGTTCCTACCAAATATAATAACCGTAACAGCGCCACAGCCCTCCTCCGTCCCCCTGATGCGGCCTGATATATTCCTAGACTATCCACATAAGTTTTCTGTTTTGGCTTAAGTGGGTTTATTTTGCATTAAGAACCAACTGTTGAACAACGGCAGCGATTATTACAGCGGCGGATCCTGGGGGCGAGGGGGGCGTGCGCCCCCCTAACCTCGTCTAAAGTAGTGTAATTTACTTAATTAACGCAAGTTTGCGTTAATTAAAATTGCTCCTAACGCAAGTTTGTCGGGTTAACCTATTTTGCGCCCCCCCCCCCTAAAAAAGTCCTGGATCCGCCCCTGGATTGTTATATTTGGAAAGAGCATCGAATGGAGATAATTTGTCGTGTAATTTTTTTTTCTTTCGAATTTCTGCCCTATAACAAACCATAATCCCAGTGGGAGGATGCATCTTTTAATGAGTAACTTTAAATTCAATGCATTATGCATATTCAGAATCAGTATGAATAATATATCTTGTTGTTGCTTGTTGTAATATAAACGTTTCAGTGTTGATCTTTATTGACAAAAGTTGCTTGTTACTTAGTTTTTTTACTACGAGCTGTTTGACCCAAGTCTCTGAAATATGAGGGAGGACTAGGTTTGGTACTCAATGATATACCCCCTACCTAATATTCTTCTAATATGTTTCTCTGACGCTCAATCCGGTACTTGTCAATTAGCTGGTACACACGCGAGAAGTCAAGTTTGTTTAATGCTAATGAAATAAAACAAAATATGATGAGAAAATATAATAGTTAGGAAACAAATTTGGGCTATATATTTGCACATTAGGGCGGTGGGGGCAGTGGCGGATCCAGAGGGGGGGGGGCGAAGGGCGCCCCCCTAAAGTAGTCTAAACTAGTGTAATTTACTTAATTAACTCAAGTTTGCGTTAATTAATCTTGCTCCTAACGCAAGTTTATTGGATCAACCTATTTTGCCCTCCCCCCCCCTAAAAAAAAATTTCGGGATTCGCCCCTGGTGGGGGGTAAAGCATAACATATATTAAATATGGAACCTAACCTAGGTACCTTTTTCCCCCTAAACCCTCCCCCCCCCCCCCAAAAAAAAGTTTAAATATTGTAAACGCAATGACAAACCACACTTTGCAATCCAATTCTCTATTGACTGATACCCGTTTGACTAATTTCCTTTAGCGTCTATCTTGCGTGTGTACCAGCTAATTGACAAGTACCCTTAATCCTAACGAAATATACCAAAGTAAGATAAAAGTATAATGCTTTAGAAACAAATTTGGGCTGTATATTTGCACATTAGGGTGGGTTGGGTGTTGAGTTTAGCGGGTTTGCATGTCTAATTTGTTCGGTACAGTTATCCTGCATATTATGCAATAAGAATTATTTTCTAACTTCACAGTGTCCAAAAACTTTACCCCCCCCCCTTGTGTGCAAATATATAGCTCAAATTATATATTCTATCACTTCTCGTAGTCTTGTCTCACGCTAAGCTGAAAAAAAAAACGGTTTATAATGCGTCAATGAATGAACAACATGAGCGGTACGGGGCCTATCATACAAGTACCCAATTTATTTATTGTTCTTCAAGTTTAGTTTTCGTAAAGCAATGTCACAAGAATGATATTCACCCCTTGGGAAAAAAAAATGTGTCACTCGAATCGGAGGGTGGGGGTTGGAATATCAAAAATAATTTATAGGTTCATCATTTCTACGGGTTTAAAGGCGAATTCTTCGAGCCATAGGGATGTTCCCCATGAATGTCAGTAGGGGGTGATGCCTTCGTGAAAGAAGAAGGCATTAAACGTAAATAAATCGTAAATAAATAGAAAATAAGAAGGTACTTCCGTATTAGCCAGTGCACAGTCGAGAAATGAAGTTAGGTTAATCCTAATGAAATATACCAAAATATGATGAAAATATAATACTTAAGTTTATATAATAATATAAGCTGGGCTATTTTTTGCACATTGGGGGGGGGGTAAAGTAACCCAACCTACCTTTACCCCCACCCTAATTTACAAATATATAGCCCAAATTATACAAGTCTAATGTATTCTGTCACCCGTCATTTGTCTTTGTGGCTACGAAACCAGTTTTCTTAGATCTTACATTCAGCAAACTTCTCGAGTGTGTACTGGGTAATACGAAAGTATCAATAAGAAATATTGTCATATATTGTCATAAATATTGTCAAACTTGCTGAAAACAAAGTTCCTAATAGCACTTGTCAAACCCCGCCTAAGAAACTTCCTAGCGAGGCCAGGGTTGCTAACTTTTTTGTCAATAAATATGTCCCTTGAGCATCCAAAAATGTGTCATTTTTAGCCAAATTATGTCCATCTTTTGTCTATAATATGTCCATCTTGAAATCTCAGAAACTAGTTTTTTTTTACGACTTGTAAACCTCGTTCAAAGTGATCAGTTAACATCGAATATAATGAAAACGAAAAAGATCCATTTAGATCATGGTTGCAGCGGTAGCTGCAGCCTAGAAAAGAGCGAACCACAGCTCATTGTAACCAAAAGTTAAAAAACACGTTTTCAAAAAAACTGTCTAGTGAGAAAAATTGCCATTTGACACTGAATCAGGAATAACTATTGTTTCGGTTAATCTTAGAAGTAAAAGTTTATTGCGAAAAGAAATTTATGATGATTTCGAAAAAGAGCCTGAAACCCCTTGAAAATGGCGTCAAATCGAAACAAAATGTGCACCATTGGAATCAGCATGGTCGAAAACCTTTTTGTAGGATAATTACAGTCCCTTGAATACCAAGGAAAATGACTTTTTTGCATGGGTAGCATTGATCTGTCTCCCTTTTTTTTCTTTTTTTTTCTAGAAGGGCTAGGGGGTAGCCAGAGCATCATAGAGAGGTGTGTGATAGCTCATTCGAAAGGGAATTAAATTTGTAAGTGACCTTTTTAAGTGACCGAAAAGATTGGAGGGCAAATAACCCCCTTCCCTACAGGCCCCTCCCCCCCCAACAAGTCCTATAAAAATTTTGAGATAGCTATTTTGTTTAACATAGTTCAAAGGTCGAATATATATGGTTTTGATGATGATATGGCCCTCCATAGTCCCTGGGGAAGGGCTGCATGTGGAATCAGGCGTATCGATATCGGGAGTATTGGTATCGTGCGTATTAGTATCGCATGTATCGTATCGGGAATATTGGTATCCGCTGTTGTTTTTTTTTCAGGCATTTTCTAGGCTCATTTTTTTAAAGCATGTCCCGGCAAGGTATCATGGTTGCAGCGGTAACGGCAACCTAGTAAAGAGCGAACCACAGCTCATAGTAACCAAAAGTTAAAATTCGCGTTTTGAAAAAGAAACTGCCTGGTGAAAAAAAAATCCCATCTAACACTGACTCAGGAATGGTAACTATTATTTCGGTTTGTCTTA
Organism: Artemia sinica; assembly: GCA_027921565.1. Taxonomy (NCBI): domain Eukaryota; kingdom Metazoa; phylum Arthropoda; class Branchiopoda; order Anostraca; family Artemiidae; genus Artemia; species Artemia sinica. The sequence continues at coordinate 82,186 of JAPEVW010000353.1, forward strand.
AAAGTAAAAGTTTATTAAAGCGAAAAGAAATTCACGGTGATTTCGAAAAAAGCCTCAAACCCCTCGAAAATGGCGTCAGATCAAAATGAAAAGTGTACCTGTGGAATCAAAAGGGTCAAAACCTTGTGCAGGTAAGTTTCAGTCCACTCCCTGAACAACAAGGAAAATCAATTTTTTTCCTCGGTAGCACTTATCTGTCTCCCGTTTATTTTATTTATTTATTTATTTTTTTTTTTCAACAGGTCTAGCGGGCTATCAGAACATCATAGAGATTCTTAATGGCTCATTCAAAAGCTATTTCTCATACCTATGTGCTTTACGGTATAAGGAAATATACTATTACTTTGAAATAAGTTGAGCATTCTTGTCTGTAAAATGAACACGCAGAAATTTATGTGCAAAAATTATCTTAACTTTTACAATTGCTTTTTAAATACATTTTTTGTTAGTTTCTGTAAAGTAAAAGTTTATTGCAAAAAGAAATTTATGGCAATTAAACCCCTCGTAAATGTTGTCAGATCAAAATAAAAAGTGTACCATTGGAATCAGCAAGGTCGAAAACCTTGTACAGGGAAATTACAGCCCCCCTCCTTGAACAAAAAGGAAAATCACTTTTTTCATCGGTACCACTGATCTGTCTCCCGTTTTTTTCTTTTTTTTTTCAACAGGCCTAGCCTGCTGCCAAAGCATCATAAAGAGATGCTTAATCGCTCATTTTAAACCTATTACTCATGTCTGCGTGCTTTTTATCCATTTTACAATCCAAAAGTGCCATATAGTACTAAAAACGGCACTTTTGGTACCACTTCTTAATTGGAAGAGTTTGGTAGCATAAAACGGTACCATTGCAATAATTATGGTCCAAAGCCCCTAACTGGAGGTTTATTATACCTCTCATATATACTCCCACTCCAGACCCTCTTAGTAAGTTTCATAAATCGCTTACTCATCTTAAAAGCAAAAGATTATTGCGAAAAAAAATAAACTAAAAGCTAAAAACTTTTCAACTGAAAATCTACCAAAAACTAAGCTTGGATGATCAACAGCTTTGAATTGAACCTTTAAACTTCACTCTGCGATGAAGCCTGTGTGCTAGTTCTAACGGCGGTAATTGAGGGGAAGGGACGTTCTCTCCCCCTTAGTTTTTTGCTCCTGCCTAGGTTTCGAAAAACACCTTTTTTGGGTCATTTCATTGGAAAAGATACTTTTTTCATTAAACAAAATGGGGAAACAACCGAAAGTGCACTTTATGGGAATGTGCTATCAAGTCAAATTTATAAAAAGCGATTAGGTATAAATATAAGCTATTAAATGAGCCCTTAAACAGCTCTTTTTTGTTACAGCAACCTTCTAGTTTCTGCTGGTCAGTAGGTGATTTACAAAGCCCTGTCTTCATTATGGCATCTTCAGGGGAAGTCGGTTGAGTAAAAACAGTTTTTTGTTCATCGAAAAACAAACGTTCCTGAAAAACATGTATTGTTTTGTGAACTATGGATGATGAACTTCATGTTATAGACTGAAAGTTTTTCGTAGCTGTCAAGGTTGTTTTCAATATTTTCTATGGGGGTCTTATCTCCCCTAGACCGGTGATAATTGAAACTACATTAAAATAAGTTTTCAACTGAAACTTAGGAGTGCCATTAAAACTTAAAACGAACATACATTATTCCGTATAAAAAAGAAAGATCATGGCAATGTTGTTTCTACATTAAATTTGAATCATAAAGCGAACAAAGATTAATTTAAAAAAACAAAGTTTTTCCGAGGGAAGTAAAGAGCGAAGTTGAAACTTAAAACGAACAAAAATTATTACTTTACAGCCTATCTAACATATATTAATAAAACTAGTACAAATAAACCAACTAATTATGTTTCCCTTTGCTTTTAGGATTATACAAAACTAGCGCTTTACTGAAAACACAAAAGTCAAGTATAAAAAACAGGATTATTGATTTAAGAGTCAAGTGTGAGTATGCAGCCTGACAACGCTAAACGAATCTATAAAGCTTTCCATAGTCTTACACCAGTTGTGACATTGGTAACTTTCAGTATACAATTAAATTATCTTTAAAACAAGCGTAAAACTAAATATTTTTTTAATAACCGCGAAGTAATTGAACAGCATACAGAAATGTTGGATTGATTTATCAAGCAGAATTTTGCTCTCGCCAGCTATAATACCAATAATGGGTAATATACAGTCTTAAATTGTAAGAAATATGCTTTAGTATCGCTTGAAATGGAGATCAAATAAGACTTAATATGAACTCTGGAAATCCGATTATTTCTCTCTATACAAGAGTAATTTCAAGCTATGATACAAAGTCTAAAGCTAGTTTATAGTCCTAATACTATCAAGATGGCCTTACTTCGAACTTGCGTACAAACTAATCATGACAGATTGTCCTTTTCAGAACCAAAGCGAGAGCCAGTCATTGAACTGAGCCATTGTGCAGAAGTGATACCAAATTAAACGTAAAAAAATAAAGTTAATTGCTAAAATGGATTGTTGCTTTATCTTAAAAGGAATTGATCCTAAAAGGGATTGATAATATTCTGATTCTATAAATAGTGACCTTAATTGGTTTGCTTTTACTGTACTAAAACTCCTATATTATTTTGTGTTTTCAGTAAAGCGCTAGTTTTGTATAATCCTAAAAGGATAAGGAAACATAATTAGTTGGTTTATTTGTACTAGTTATATTAACATATATTAAATAGTCTGTGAAGTAGTAATTTTTGTCCGTTTTAAGTTTCAACTTCCCTCTTTGCCTCCCTCGGAAAAACTTAGTTTTTTTAAATTAATCTTTGTTCGTTTTTGATTAAAATTTAATGCAGAAACAACTCTGCCATAATCTTTTTTATTTATACGGAATAATGTTTTTCAACTTCGCTCTTTACTTCCCTCGGAAAAACTTTGTTTTTTTTTAATTAATCATCCATAAAAAATGAACTAGTGTGAAAGCACAAAAGTCATAAAAACATGTAAACAGTAAAAAACTAATTGTCGAAGCTTAAGGCTCATCTTCCTACGAGAGTTCCACTTGACAGGTGTGGTCGGCATGAGCATTTTCACTTCTTTTGGTAACTTTTTGCCAATCAGAGTATTTCTTGCGCATGTCATAAGGTACAATCCAAGAGTCAAGCGACGTTGCGGAGCACTAAGTAAGCTGGATTACCCTTCAATCAGGGGGTGACATCCCCAAAGGCATAATTACAGGACCTTTGAACAATGCTGACCAAAATATATATCTACAACTTCTGATTGGATGCTGGTTTTCGGAACTGATAGGCACAGGGGGGGGGGACGGTTGCCCTCAAATCACTTTTGACTCCTATAAAGGCCACTAAACGTCAATCAAATGAGCCCCATCTGAAGTTTATACGACTACCCATTCCAAAAACCTTATATGCCCCTGGAGCATAACTTACAACCCGTGCCCCAGGGCTATAATGGTTGTGTAAACGCTGAGGGCATTGTTGTATGTTCCTTGGACAATTTTTAACAAAATTTCTATCTCAAAATTTCTGTTGGATGCATCTAAGGAAAATAATACGTGTGTGGAGGGGGTGGCTCCACCCTTCTCCACCAAGGGTGGAGGGGGACTTACTTCGAGGGTGGCACGGCCCTCATGTTAGTAGTATTGATATAATGAAAGAGACGAGGCAGGTAGGAAATTACTGTGTATAATTAAAGGTACGAGACAGGTAGGAAATTACTGTGTACAATTAAAGAGAGCGCACAGGTAGGAAGTTACTGTGTATAATTAAAGGTACGAGACAGGTAGGAAGTTACTGTGTACAATTAAAGAGAGCGCACAGGTAGGAAATTACTGTGTACAATTAAAGGAAGCGCATAGTCCCCCCATATAGCTATAATGGTAAGTAGCGCACACTCCCCCCATATAGGTATAATATAAGGTAGCAGACAGTCCCCCCATATAGCTACAGTTAAAGAGAGCAGAGTGTCCCCCCATATATCTATAATATTTACAAGCGCACAGTACTCCCATATATCTATAAGTTTCAAGCGCACAGTACTCCCATATATCTATAATATTTACAAGCGCACAGTACCCCCCATATAGCTATAATGCTTTCAAGCGCACAGTACACCCGCCAATACAAGCAGACAGTGTGATGACCGGAATCACCATACCATGAAAATATCACCCACTTTGAACATAGATCAGCACGAATTTTCACGGTAGTTGAATCGGTCATTACACTGTCTGCTTGTATTGATGGGTGTACTCTGCGCTTGAAAGCATTGTAGATATATGGTGGGACTGTCTTGTTGTAAATATTATAGCTATATGGGAGTACTGCCCGCTATCTTTAATTGCTAGATGTGGTTGATTTATGTTTAACCTTGAATACGGATATAAAAACTCTGACAATTAGTTATTTCCTCAGTTCAACATTGACATTTGAGATATAATGATGCATTCAAACAAAAGGAATATTGACAAAAGCTACACACAAGAAGTAAGTTATTCTTTTATATTCTTAGTGGGTAAAGAAATTAATTCTAATAAAATTTATACAGATCCCATTATAGTTAACTGATAGTTAAATATTTTTTTGAATCTGGATCTCCAAAGGTCGGTAAAGAGCAATATCAAAACATGAAAAAAAGTATGTAAACACTGCATTTAAATGGATTGCGAGCATTAAACTTTTTTTTACATCTCTTAGAATGTCATGAAACACACTTAAAACACAAAAAGTTCATATTTAATATTTTCCAACTTCAAAATGGGAATGATATAGATATGTATGTCGCAACTTTTACTATTAGAAAAATAATGTTTGTAGTGACCAATTTTTTTTTTTTTTAACTTTTTTTTAACTTTTTTTTCAACTTTTTTTTACATCTCTTAGAATGTCATGAAACATACTTAAAACATAAGAAATTCACATTTAATATTTTCCAACTTCAAAATGGGAATGATATAGATATGTGTGTTGCGACTTTTACTATTAGAAAAATAATGTTTGTAGTAACCAATTTTTTTTTTTCAGTTTTTTTTTTCAGTTTTTTTTCTGAGATTTTTTTTTCTCGACAGTTTTTTATTTTTAACTTTTTTTCTGACAGTTTTTTTTTAAACTTTTTTTTTCAACCTTTTTTTTACATCTCTAAATCATATCAGAAAAATAGAATGACACTTTTAATTTAAATTTTAAAAAACTTATTCTTGTGCATACTATTGATGAGGACTGATGTTTCTCTTTCAAGATTTTTTTCATGAAAAACAAACTTTTTTTTAGGATCTTCCAGAGCTCCCCCTACCCATTAAGAAGATAAGAAGGGGTGAAGCGACTCCAGTGGCCAGCTCAAACAGACCGACGGTTATACAACATGGTCGTAGGTCGAATCCATTAATACAAACAACATTATGTGCACATGATAAAATATCTCGTGTTGAATGCTGACAAGGAGAAATACCTGAACTATGAAACGAGTGCAAGTGGTAACACTATTGGAAATGTATGCATGCGTTGTCATGTCAGCGAGAAGTTAGATTTCTTTGGAGTACCCAAGAATTTCAATCGTGCAAACGGTGGATATGCGAGAGTAACATCACCAGAGAAATTAGTGCTCAAAGGGAATGCAAACATAAAAATAATTGTCGATGATCGGGGACAACTCCTTGCTACTGTTGCTGGTAACACATTACCTGTTGATACATCCTATCAACATCTTTCCGGTATTAGCATTTTAAAGAGGACAAGAAGAAGACAAGCATACACATGCACTAATATCCTTAATCATATCTTGTCAATGTGCCAAAACTGCTATCTATGTAAAAATAATGTGACAATAGACAGTGAAATCGCAGGCAGAATAAAAAGGACATTAGCAGACAATATCATCAATGAATATAAAGATGAATTGACGGAAAGTGAAGCGCAAATGTACTAATAATGTATAATAATGTATTTAACATATTTTTATATTAATATTCTACATGTCGTTATTTCATTAAAAATATCTTATGCATTATTTTGTTAAGTGTTCATTATTTTTAGGGATATGCTAGAACGTCAGTAAATAATTCCTTTGTTTTTTTTTGTTAAACACGATTGGCTGAAACAAAAGCGGAACTTTTAAAATCACAACAACTGAAGGTCAGTAAATAATTCCTTTGTTTTTTTTTGTTAAATACGATTGGCTGAAATAAAAGTGGAACTTTTAAAATCACAATAACTGAAGGTCAGTAAATAATTCCTTTGTTCTTTTTGTTAAACACGATTGGCTGAAACAAAAGCGGAACTCTTAAATCACAACAACTGAAGGTCAGTAAATAATTCCTTTGTCTTTTTTTGTTAAACACGATTGGCTGAAACAAAGCGGAACTTTTTGAAATCACAACAACTGAAGGTCAGTAATAATTCCTTTGTTTTTTTTTGTTAAACACGATTGGCTGAAACAAAAACGGAACTTTTAAAATCACAACAACTGAAGGTCAGTAAATAATTCCTTTGTTTTTTTTTTGTTAAACACAATTGGCTGAAACAAAAGCGGAACTTCTAAAATCACAACAACTGAAGGTCAGTAAATAATTCCTTTGTTTTCTTTGTTAAACACGATTGGCTGAAACAAAAGCGGAATTCTTAAAATCACAACAACTGAAGGTCAGCAAATAATTCCTTTGTTTTTTTTTTGTTAAACGCGATTGGCTGAAACAAAAGCAGAACTCTTAAAATCACAACAACTGAAGGTCAGTAATAATTCCTTTGTTTTTTTTTTGTTAAACACGATTGGCTGAAATAAAAGTGGAACTTTTAAAATCACAACAACTGAAGGTCAGTAAATAATTCCTTTGTTTTTTTTTTATTAAACACGATTGACTGAAACAAAAGCGGAACTTTTAAAATCACAACAACTCCTTTTCACTCACAACAATTCACAACAATTCCTTTGTTTTTTTTTGTTAAACACGATAGACTGAAATAAAAGCGGAACTTTTAAAATCACAACAACTGAAGGTCAGTAAATAATTCCTTTGTTCTTATTGTTAAACAAGATTGGCTGAAATAAAAGCGGAAGTTTTAAAATCACAACAACTGAAGGTCAGTAAATAATTCCTTTGTTTTTTTTTTTGTTAAACACGATTGGCTGAAATAAAGTGGAACTATTAAAATCACAATAAACTGAAGGTCAGTAAATAATTCCTTTGTTCTTTTTGTTAAATACGATTGGCTGAAACAAAGCGGAACTCTTAAAATTACAACAACTGAAGGTCAGTAAATAATTCCTTTGTCTTTTTTTTTGTTAAACACGATTGGCTGAAACAAAAGCGGAACTTTTTTGAAATCACAACAACTGAAGGTCAGTAAATAATTCCTTTGTTTTTTTTGTTAAACACGATTGGCTGAAACAAAAGCGGAACTTTTAAAATCACAACAACTGAAGGTCAGTAAATAATTCCTTTGTTTTTTTTTGTTAAACACGATTGGCTGAAATAAAAGCGGAACTCTTAAAATCACAACAACTGAAGGTCAGTAAATAATTCCTTTGTTCTTTTTGTTAAACACGATTGGCTGAAACAAAAGCGGAACTCTTAAAATCACAACAACTGAAGGTCATTAAATAATTCCTTTGTTTTTTTTTTGTTAAACACGATTGGCTGAAATAAAAGCGGAACTCTTAAAATCACAACAACTGAAGGTCAGTAAATAATTCCTTTTGTTTTTTTGTTAAACACGATTGGCTGAAACAAAAGCGGAACTCTTAAAATCACAACAACTGAAGGTCAGTAAATAATTCCTTAGTTTTTTTTTTGTTAAACACGATTGGCTGAAATAAAAGTGGAACTTTTAAAATCACAACAACTGAAGGTCAGTAAATAATTCCTTTTTTTTTGTTAAACACGATTGGCTGAAACAAAAGCGGAACTCTTAAAATCACAACAACTGAAGGTCAGTAAATAATTCCTTTGTTTTTTTTGTTAAACACGATTGGCTGAAATAAAAGCGGAACTCTTAAAATCACAACAACTGAAGGTCAGTAAATAATTCCTTTAGTTTTTTGTTAAACACGATTGGCTGAAACAAAAGCGGAACTCTTAAAATCACAACAACTGAAGGTCAGTAAATAATTCCTTTGTTTTTTTTTGTTAAACACGATTGGCTGAAATGAAATCACAACAACTGAGGTCAGTAAATAATTCCTTTGTTTTTTTTGTTAAACACGATTGGCTGAAATAAAAGCGGAACTTTTAAAATCACAACAACTGAAGATCAGTAAATAATTCCTTTTTTTGTTAAACACGATTGGCTGAAATAAAAGCGGAAGTTTAAAATCACAACAACTGAAGGTCAGTAAATAATTCCTTTGTTTTTTTTGTTAACACAATTGGCTGAAATAAAAGCGGAAGTTTTAAAATCACAACAACTGAAGGTCAGTAAATAATTCCTTTGTTTTTTTTTGTAAAACACGATTGGCTGAAATAAAAGCGGAACTCTTAAAATCACAACAACTGTAGATCAGTAAATAATTCCTTTTTTTTGTTAAACATGATTGGCTGAAATAAAAGCGGAAGTTTTTAAAATCACAACAACTGAAGGTCAGTAAATAATTCCTTTTGTTTTTTTTTGTTAAACACGATTGGCTGAAAAAAAAGCGGAATTCTTAAAATCACAACAACTAAAGGTCAGTAAATAATTCCTTTGTTTTTTTTGTTAAACACGATTGGCTGAAACAAAAGCGGAACTTTTAAAATCACAACAACTGAAGGCCAGTAAATAATTCCTTTTGTTTTTTGTTAAACACGATTGGCTGAAACAAAAGCGGAATTCTTAAAATCACAACAACTGAAGGTCAGTAAATAATTCCTTTGTTTTTTTTTATTAATCACGATTGGCTGAAACAAAATCGGAACTTTTAAAATCATAACAACTGAAGGTCAGTAAATAATTCCTTTTGTTTTTTTTGTTAAACAACGATTGGCTGAAATAAAAGCAGAACTTTTAAAATCACAACAACTGAAGGTCAGTAAATAATTCCTTTTGTTTTTTTTAAACACGATTGGCAGAAATAAAAGCGGAACTCTTAAAATCACAACAACTGAAGGTCATTAAATAATTCCTTTGTTTTTTTTTTTGTTAAACACGATTGGCTGAAATAAAAGCGGAACTCTTAAAATCACAACAACTGAAGGTCAGTAAATAATTCCTTTTGTTTTTTGTTAAACACGATTGGCTGAAACAAAAGCGGAACTCTTAAAATCACAACAACTGAAGGTCATGAATAATTCATTTTTTTTTTGTTAAACCACGATTGGCTGAAATAAAGTGGAACTCTTAAAATCACAACAACTGAAGGTCAGTAAATAATTCCTTTGTTTTTTTTAAACACGATTGGCTGAAACCGGCTTAAAAGCTCCGAAAACGGAGCTTTTAAAATCACAACAACTGAAGGTCAGTAAATAATTCCTTTTTTTTTGTTAAACATGATTGGTTGAACAAAAGCGGAACTTTTAAAATCACAACAACTGAAGGACAGTAAATAATTCCTTTGTTTTTTTTTGTTAAACACGATTGGCTGAAACAAGAGCGAAACTTTTAAAATCACAACAACTGAAGGTCAGTAAATAATTCCTTTTGTTTTTTTTTGTTAAACACGATTGGCTGAAACAAAAGCGGAACTTTTAAATCACAACAACTGAAAGTCAGTAAATAATTCCTTTGCTTTTTTGTTAAACACGATTGGTTGAAACAAAAGCGGAACTCTTAAAATCACAACAACTGAAGGTCAGTAAATAATTCCTTTGTTTTTTTTAAACACGATTGGCTGAAACAAAACGGAGCTTTTAAAATCACAACAACTGAAGGTCAGTAAATAATTCCTTTTTTTTGTTAAACATGATTGGTTGAAACAAAAGCGGAACTTTTAAAATCACAACAACTGAAGGACAGTAAATAATTCCTTTGTTTTTTTTTGTTAACACGATTGGCTGAAACAAGAGCGAAACTTTTAAATCACAACAACTGAAGGTCAGTAAATAATTCCTTTTGTTTTTTTTGTTAAACACGATTGGCTGAAACAAAAGCGGAACTTTTAAAATCACAACAACTGAAAGTCAGTAAATAATTCCTTTGTTTTTTTGTTAAACACGATTGGTTGAAACAAAAGCGGAACTCTTAAAATCACAACAACTGAAGGTCAGTAAATAATTCCTTTTGTTTTTTGTTAAACACGATTGGCTGAAACAAAAGCGGAATTCTTAAAATCACAACAACTGAAGGTCAGTAAATAATTCCTTTGTTTTTTTTTTATTAATCACGATTGGCTGAAACAAAATCGGAACTTTTAAAATCACAACAACTGAAGGTCAGTAAATAATTCCTTTTGTTTTTTTTGTTAAACACGATTGGCTGAAATAAAAGCGGAACTTTTAAAATCACAACAACTGAAGGTCAGTAAATAATTCCTTTTGTTTTTTTTAAACACGATTGGCAGAAATAAAAGCGGAACTCTTAAAATCACAACAACTGAAGGTCAGTAAATAATTCTTTTGTTTTTTTTTTGTTAAACACGATTGGCTGAAATAAAAGTGGAACTCTTAAAATCACAACAACTGAAGGTCAGTAAATAATTCCTTTGTTTTTGTTAAACACGATTGGCTGAAATAAAAGCGGAACTCTTAAAATCACAACAACTGAAGGTCAGTGAATAATTCATTTTTTTTTTGTTAAACACGATTGGCTGAAATAAAAGTGGAACTCTTAAAATCACAACAACTGAAGGTCAGTAAATAATTCCTTTGTTTTTTTTAAACACGATTGGCTGAAACAAAAACGGAGCTTTTAAAATCACAACAACTGAAGGTCAGTAAATAATTCCTTTTTTTTGTTAAACATGATTGGTTGAAACAAAAGCGGAACTTTTAAAATCACAACAACTGAAGGACAGTAAATAATTCCTTTGTTTTTTTTTGTTAAACCACGATTGGCTGAAACAAGAGCGAAACTTTTAAAATCACAACAACTGAAGGTCAGTAAATAATTCCTTTTGTTTTTTTTGTTAAACACGATTGGCTGAAACAAAAGCGGAACTTTTAAAATCACAACAACTGAAGGTCAGTAAATAATTCCTTTTGTTTTTTTGTTAAACACGATTGGTTGAAACAAAAGCGGAACTCTTAAAATCACAACAACTGAAGGTCAGTAAATAATTCCTTTGTTTTTTTTAAAACACGATTGGCTGAAACAAAAACGGAGCTTTTAAAATCACAACAACTGAAGGTCAGTAAATAATTCCTTTTTTTTGTTAACATGATTGGTTGAAACAAAAGCGGAACTTTTAAAATCACAACAACTGAAGGACAGTAAATAATTCCTTTGTTTTTTTTTGTTAAACACGATTGGCTGAAACAAGAGCGAAACTTTTAAAATCACAACAACTGAAGGTCAGTAAATAATTCCTTTTGTTTTTTTTGTTAAACACGATTGGCTGAAACAAAAGCGGAACTTTTAAAATCACAACAACTGAAGGTCAGTAAATAATTCCTTTTGTTTTTTTGTTAAACACGATGGTTGAAACAAAAGCGGAACTCTTAAAATCACAACAACTGAAGGTCAGTAATAATTCCTTTGTTTTTTTTGTTAAACACGATTGGCTGAAACAAAAGCGGAACCTTTAAAATCACAACAACTGAAGGTTAATTAATAATTCCTTTGTTTTTTTTTAAACACGATTGGCTGAAATAAAAGCGGAACTCTTAAAATCACAACAACTGTGGGTCAGTAAATAATTCCTTTGTTTTTTTTGTTAAACACGATTGGCTGAAACAAAAGTGGAACTCTTAAAATCACAACAAGTTGGGTTGAGTATCCAAAAAGTATCCAAAAGTTGGGTTGATCTAGGTTTACTTAGAGTGGCGCGCCACTCTAAGTTGGAGGGAGGGGGGGACGATTGTGGCACTTTGGGCCGTGGGGAACGATTGTGGGGAACTTTGGGCCTGAATAAAAAATAGGTATGATCTACCTCATGTGCTAAGCTCGCAATCCATTTAAATGCAGTGTTTACATACTTTTTTTCATGTTTTGATATTGCTCTTTACCGACCTCTGGAGATCCAGTTTCAAAAAAATATTTAACTATCAGTTAACTATAATGATATCTGTATAAATTTTATTAGAATTAATTTCTTTAACCACTAAGAATATAAAAGAATAACTTACTTCTTGTGTGTAGCTTTTGTCAATATTCCTTTTGTTTGAATGCATCATTATATCTCAAATGTCAATGTTGATTGAGGAAATAACTAATTGTTAGAGTTTTTATATCCGTATTCAAGGTTAAACATAAATCAACCACATCTAGCAATTAAATATAGCGGGCAGTACTCCCATATAGCTATAATATTTTACAACAAAACAGTCCCACCATATATCTACAATGCTTTCAAGCGCACAGTACACCCGCCAATACAAGCAGACAGTGTAATGACCGATTCAACTACCGTGAAAATTCGTGCTGATCTATGTTCAAAGTGCGTGATATTTTCATGGTATGGTGATTCCGGTCATCACACTGTCTGCTTGTATTTGCGGGTGTACTGTGCGCTTGAAAGCATTATAGCTATATGGGGGTACTGTGCGCTTGTAAATATTATAGATATATGGGAGTACTGTGCGCTTGAAACTGTTATAGATATATGGGAGTACTGTGCGCTTGTAAATATTATAGATATATGGGGGGACACTCTGCTCTCTTTAATTGTAGCTATAAGGGGGGACTGTCTGCTACCTTATATTATACCTATATGGGGGGAGTGTGCGCTACTTACCATTATAGATATATGAGGGGACTATGCGCTTCCTTTAACTGTACACAGTAATTTCCTACCTGTGCGCTCTCTTTAATTGTACACAGTAACTTCCTACCTGTCTCGTACCTTTAATTATACACAGTAATTCCCTACCTGCCTCGTCTCTTTCATTATATCAATACTACTCATGTTTCAAGAATCGTTCTTAAAAAAGTAGACAAAAGGTCAAACATTAGCGTAGAGAGGGGGGTATTGAGGAGGGAGTAGCCTCCTCATATACTGAATAATTTCTGTACGTTTTAAGTTTTAATGTCACTCCTTACTTTCGGTAGAAAAAAATAGTTTTGTTTTTATTTCTGATCGTTTTTCAGAAAATCTCAGGAAATCCACCCTCTGTGGAAATTTCCCCACGAAAAATTCCTCTATATAAAGTTCCTCCCATGTAAAATTCTTCCGCCGGGAAATTACCCCCGGACAATTCCATCCCTGCTGCGAATCCTTCCCAGAAAATTTATGCTTACGATTCTGCCTGAAAAATACTCCTTACCCTACTTTTATTTGAAGAAAGACTTGTATTCATTTAGCTTCTGATCCTTTTTAAGGTCATTGGGGAATATCCCTGTTTTGAAAATACACCCCCTGAAAAGCTTATCCCCCAGAAATTTTTCATGGAGGATTTCTCCTGGTGATAATTCCCCCACGGAAATTTCTCCCGTGGAAAATCCCCCCCCCCCCAAAAAAAAAAAAATCCCAAGAGAATTCCAACTCGCTGAAAACTTCCCCCTGAGAGTTCCCTCAGAGTGTCTCTACATGTGCAATGGGATCAACAACGAGAAAAAAGACGAATAACTAACATACTGTCTACAAATTCTGGTAAATTCTCCCAATGTAAAATTTCCTCTGAAAAGTTCACCCCCAGAAACTTCCATCCCAATCGGAAATTCTCCCCATAGAAAATCCATCCCCAGAAGATTTCCTTCCTCCCTTGTAAAATGTTGGTATACTTCCCTATAACAAATACTATATGTAAACAATGGGAAAATTTCATAACTTGCGGCCCTTATTCTTGTGGTTCTGAGGGGTCATGTCATCTCCAAAAAGGACATATCTATTGTACCTTTCAACAATACTGAACAAAATGGCTATCTCAAAAATTTGATCAGACGACTTTCAGGAAAAAAGGGCGTGGGACGGTGGCTAGTTGTCCTCCAGTCTTTTGGTCACTTAAAAAGGACAGTAGATCTTTTAATTTTCGTTTGAACGAGCCCTCTTGCGAAATTCTTGTACCATTGGTTCGATATGATCGCCCCTCGAAAAAGCAACAACAACAAATAAACACGAATCCGTGATGCTTCTTCTGGCAAACACTATAGAATTTCATTTTTATAGATAGGAGCTTGGAACCTCTACAGTAGGGTTCTCTGATGGCGTGATTTCCATTAAAATTCTTTGACTTTTATGGGGTGTTTTTCACCTTTTACGAAAATTTGACAAATTTTCTCAGGCCCGCTAATGGGAAACCCTGTACTTAAAAAATAATATATATTTGGAATCAGCACAATAAGCTAATTTTTTGGTACATCTTTTGATATCAAAATTGATTGAAGATCATCAAGAATCTAATTTTTTTCTTTTGCTAACTTTTCATTTTCAGTTAGTAAAACTTGATAAATAGATGTTTTGCCTGACTAATGGAAGCCGAAAGCGATTGTTGACTAAAAAGGTGCATCCTTGCATATTATCTTGACTGTAGCGTAAAAGCAAGGAGAAATAAAATCGTTTATAGATGAAAGAATACAAACTTGTAAAGAATTTCAAGAGTATTTGCAAATAGTTGTCTGCGGGAAAGAGCAAGCAACTCTGAAAAATAATAACGTTTGTAAAAAATTAGTAGAAAGTAAGTAGTTAAGTAAATTTAGTGCTAGACAAGTAGTTTTAATACTGATTTGGTGAAAAATTATATTTATTTTTACAAAAATATGTATCCAGTGGGGAAATAAATGTCCTAAATTTGTAAAATATATCCTTTATGTCCCAAATTTCTAAAATATGTCCCTTTTTTTACCCTATTATGTCATTGTGTCCCGGCACACAGGAATATGTCCAGTTGGCAACCCTGAGCGAGGCTCATGATGCCCCGCCCCTTTTTTCACCTCTATTTCGGCAAGCATATGTAATATTTTATTCTACACTGAAACATGTCACAATGGGCGGGGGCGCAATCATAACCCATCATCAATAACAAAACAGTAGATAGAAATTTCTGCCCCCCCCCCATACACCCCAAGAATTGATTCTAGTACCTGTGTATTATATAATAAACACTCCAGAAGTGAAGTTCGGTGATTGCTAATGAAATAAAACAAAATATGATGACAATAAAATACTTTAGCAACAAAATTATGAAAACTACCACAAAGAATTATGGAAGGGGGGCCACCCAGAGTGCATTATATTAAATACGTAACCTAAAATTACCTAACCTAACCAAAATACCAACTAAATATTTAGTTAAAATATAGCTATAATGTAGTTTCCCAACGAGCTGAGATATTTGTCTGGTATAGACAGGGTGAAAACCGGGTATTGTCTCATCTTCGCGATACAAGTTCTCGAGTTTGTATTATATAATACACAAGTACCTTGATTCTATATTTATCTGATGGCTCACCGAGGATTAAGAAATTCGGGCGTTTTAAATGCACTCTTTGAGGAATCATCCACTATTGTGAAGGAGGGAGGCACATGACCCTCCTTCATAATAGCTCATGCGCACTTATCCGCTCTAAAATTTTATGAAACATCAAGCGAAACAATTTACTTCAATGAAGCTTTAAAATAAATGTAAAAACATTTCTCTGCAATAAGAAGCACCCTTATTCAGGCTTAGTCTAAATGAAGGTATATAAAAGGTTAATTCCTACCTCCCCCCTCTCGACCCTTTTCTGTATTTATCTGAAGGTTCATGAATAGTTACACAATTTGGAATACACTTAATGAGGGATCTGGCGTCTCCCTGGCTACACAATGACCCACCATCCCCCTTTCAGAACAGCTGATATGCAATTATATACCACCGAATATAATTTTATGAAAACTCATGTAAATCCACTTAGTTAAATGAAGCATTAAAATAAATGTCAATTATACCCATTTATCTTCCATGGACTTCATGGCTTCTTAAGAACGAATGTGCCATCAAGCGGCACTACTTCCCCTGCCACTGGGAAGCTCAATATATACTTTTGTGACCCTTTTTAATCGTTTGTGTATCTCAGAATTTCTAATTGATTGCAACTTGTTTCTCTTTCGGGTAAAATTGTTGTCTGGTGCCACAGAATGGCTTGAAGCATATTTTCTCGTGACACCATCTTATTTTTCACTTTAAAAGGGCGCTATAACTTTAAATTTTGTTCAAATGAGTCGTTTTCCAATATTTTAGGACTTGTTTCGATGCGATCATCCATGGAAAGAAAAAATAAAATAAACAGGTATCAGTGATCTTTCTTCTTGGAAAAAGAGAAAAGTTTTAACTTTTTATATGATAGCTTATATGATAGCAGAGAACTCCAATAGTGTTCTTTGATGTGCCGAATTTGAAGGTGTGAACCTCATCAAGATAACTGGCCTTCGTGGGTGTGCTCCCCCTTTTCTAAAACAAAGTTTCCCAGACACGTAGCTTTTGATGGATAACTTAAAACTTCGGCTAATGACTTATACATTTGGAATTAGCATAAATAGCAAAATCGATACTTATGCATTATATATAACACAGCGCTGTACACGAGTTTGGTTAATGCTAATAAAATAAAATAGGATGAATATAATAGTTTAGAAATAAATTTGGGCTATATATTTGCACATTAAGGGGTGGTGGTGAGTAAACCATGGTATATATTAAATACGTAACCTAACCTAGATACCTTTTCCCCCCTAAACCCCAAAAAACAACAGTTTAAATTTTGTAAACGCAATAAGCAATCACGCTTTGCAATCGGTTTATGTCTTGCAAATACCCGTTTGACGGATTTCAATTTGTATTTCCTTGTACAGTCTATAGCGATGTGTTATATATAATACATAAATACCGCAAAATCTTATATATTAATTAAACAAAAAAAAAGTTTTTTCAACTAAAAGTACGGAGTGACATAAAAACTTAAAACGAACCGAAATTATTACGTATATTAGGGGGTTCGCCCGCTAGTCAATACCTCGCTCTTTACCCTAAAGTTCGAATTTTGTTCCAATTCTTTAAGAATGACCACTGAATCACAAAGGCTGTTTAATTAGAATAAATAGCTCTTTTAGAAGTACTAAGAAAACTGTAGCGTAAAGAGCGAGGTATTGACTAGGGGGCGAACCTCCTAATATGCGTAATAATTTCTCTTCGTTTTAAGTTTTAATGTCGCTCCGTACTTTCAGTTGAAAAAAATTGTTTTTTTAATTTAATTTCTGATCGTTTTTTGAATAATTCTTGGAAATCCGGTGCCCCTTTCATAGCGATGTCCCCCCCGTCATAAAACTTTCTCCGTGGAAAGATCTCCCGCGTAACCCCCTCCCCCTCCGGATTCCCACTTCCAGAAAAAATCACCCCTGAAAACGTCTATATACTTCCCAATAACCAATACTATATGTAAACAATGGGCTAAGTTCATAACTTGCAGCCCTTCTCCCAGGGACCGTGGGGGATTAAGTCATCCTCAAAGACATAGTTATTATATTTTTCGACCATGCTGAACTAAATGGCTATTTCAAAATTTTGATCGGATGACTTGGGGGAAAAAATGACCATGGGAGGGGACCTAGTTGCCCTCCAATTTTTGGTACACTTAAAAAGGACACTAGAACTTTTAATTTCCTTTCGAATGAGCCCTCTCGCGATAGTCTAGGGCCACTGGCTCGATACCATCACCCCTGAAAAAAAAACAACAAAAAAACAAATAAATACGCATCCGTCATCTTCCTTCTGGCAAAAATACAAAATTCCACATTTTTACAGATAGTAGCTTGAAGCCTCTACAGTAGGATTCTCTGATACGCTGAATTCGACGGTGTGATTTTCATTAAGATTCTATGACTTTTTGGGGTGTTTCCCCTTTTTTTTAAAATGAGGCAAATATTCTCAGGCTCGTAACTTTTGATTGGGCAATTTGATACCATATCAATTGGTATCAATTTTTTTTTTAGGGTCTCGGTTACTATTGAGCTGGGTCGCTCCATACTAACAGTTCTTTACCATGAACTGTTTGATTGCTACCGACATTCCTTTTTTTAGTTTTGGTTACACCAGCCCCATCCTCGCCTTACTTACAGTTCTTTACCACCAACTGTTTGATAATACCAAGTAAACAAAGCAATAAAAATCGGTTAAGCGTTATATATAGGCTAGGCGTACATCTGACCCCACTGGGGGGGGGCTGAGACACAATTGACATGATAGTGATCATTATATTTGGAAACAGTGTTGAATAGTTCTACTCTTTTGTTATTATAGTGTCTAGTTCAGAAGCGCTATACGCAAAAACTTCAGAACACTTATCAGAACACTAGGAACAAATGCGAAAGTCACTCGTTGTCAATTGTCCGAAGGTAATCCTTCACAAATTTTAACACAGAGAAAAATCGTTCATTTGAGCATGTTGTGAGTGGGAGTGTGAGGACTACCCTCACGACTTCAAGAACCTCGGAAAAAGCTTCTTTCAATCCTCCTAGGCTTTCGAAAAGATCTAAAGCGTTTGCCGGTTTCTGTGAAAGCTGCGACACATATGCACGAGCTATCAAAGCTTGACTCTTCAGCTCTATAACATCGATGCCAGATCTCACGATCTCGAGAAGTAAATCTGTGTTCATGAAGTCTTCGGATTTGGGGTTAAAGCATCCTGTGGCTTCTAGTACTGGCAGATGGACAGAAAAACGCTCTTCAAACTTATTTACCACTGTCCAAAACTTTGAAGAACTCTTTGAATTTTCTCTTCTTTTCTTGTGCTCTCAGATTCAGTGCTGTGCTTTCCAAGTGTTGATGTTATCAAATAGTCCCTGAGTCTTCCGGATATCTTCTGAACTCGTTTTGATTTTGCTGGTATGGTTGAAGCAAGAGCGCTTGTTTCCGACAGATCAGCTCCGACATTAATAGCCATCTCCTTAGACTTGCCGTATAGGACTCGAAAATACTCGACATCACGCATTGTCTTCAGTTGGTTTTTTGTTGTGGTGATTAAAGTGCAGGCGTCTCAAATGATCAGATCTGGGGCCTGCTGTTGTTCAGAAAGAGGGTTGATCACTGCAAGAACTTGCGTGAATGACATGCAAACTGAATATGGAGGGGAACGACTCTGTTTGATTCTCAATACCTTTAGCTTCTGCTGTTTCCTCCCTGTCAGAAGATTCTTGAGCAACTGACAGAACTGCGAGTATGCAGTCATATCTTACCAGAATTTTAGCCACTGATCTTATTCTAGTAAGATCAACGTGTCACAACTGTCCTTTCAAGCCATAGTATGGACATGTTGGCAGTTTAATGGCCTCGACAAACAACTGGTATCGAGTGTTGCTGTTAGAAACAAAACCATAACTGTTTGCAAAACTGAAAATACTAACGAAATTCTTCTTTTTTTCTGCATACAATCGCCAATCATAGGCAGCGCGATTGCGCTGCCTATGGTTTTAAATAAAGAACGATGTCGGTACAATGTATTATTATTTTTTTTTGTTTTGTTTTCTTCTTCTTCGATACCAGGGCACTTCGTATCGAAGGAGTTGTCGTAGAAACTTCGAAAAGGGCTCAGTCGATTGGAAATTGGAGTGGATTGTGCCCTTTTTAATAGTCGAAAGTGTTTGGAAGGCAACTAACATCCCTTCCACGCCCACCATTACCCCAAACACATCCAACCAAAATTTTGAAATAGCCATTTTGTTCAGCGTAGTTGATTTCCAGATAGAAAATCTTTTTGAGGAGGACACTCCCCCGCAACCCTCAGGGCAAGGGTTTTAAGTTATGCCCTGGGAGCATATAAGAGCGATGTTGGCCCAATATATTATTTATGATTTTGTTCCTTTAGACCAGGGCACTTCGTATCAAAGAAGTATTCGTAGAAACTTCGAAAAGGGCTCAATCAATTGGAAATTGGTGTGGCTTGTGCCCTTTTTAATAGTCGAAAGTGATTGGAAGGCAACTAACACCCCTTCCTCGCCCACCAGTTTCCGAAACACATCGAATCAAAATGTTGAGAGCCATTTTGTTCAGCGTAGTTTATTTCCTGATAGAAATTATGTTTTTGAGGAAGACACTCCCCAGAGCCCTCAGGGCAAGGGTTGTAAGTTATCCCCTTGGGGCATATAAGGTTTTTTATGGAAAGCGTTGTTGTAGAAACAAAAAGGCTCATTTTATTGGAAATTCAAAGGGCTAGGGCCCTTTTTAATAGTCGAAAATGATTGGAGGGCAACTAACCACCCTCTCATGCCCACCTTTTCCCCAGACACATCCAATCAAAATTTTAAGATACCATTTTGTTCAACGTAGTTGAAAGTTCTGGAAATTAGGTCTTTTTTAGGATGAACCCCCCCCCCATATCCCTCAGGGCAAGGGCTGTAAGTTATGACCTGGGGGCATATAAAGTTTTTATAGAACGTGTTGTCGTAGAAACTTCATCAAGGGCTCATTCGATTTGAAATTGAAATGGCTAGAGCCTTTTTAATAGTCGAAAGTGATTGGAAGGCAAATAACACCCCTTCCACGCCCACCATTTTCCCAAACACATCCAATCAAAATTTTCAGATAGCCATTTTGTTCCACGCAGTTTAAAGTTCAGGAAATTATACCTTTGAGCAGGACACCCCCCCCCCCCCCCACAGTCTTCAGGACAAGGGTTATAAGTTATGCCCTGGGGTCATATAAGGTTTATAGAAAGCGATGTTGTAGAAACTTCAAAAAGGGCTCATTCAATTGGAAATTGAAAGGACTAGTGCCCTTTTTAATGGTCGAACGTGATTGAAGGGCAACTAACCCCCATCTCACACCCACCATTTCCCCAAACATATCTAATCAAAATTTTGAGATATCCATTTTGTTCAACGTAGTTGAAAGTTGTGGAAATTAGGTCGATAACCCCCTCAGAGTCCTCAGTGCAAGTGTTGTAAGTTATGCCCTGGGGGCATATAAGGTTTATATAGAGAGTTGTTGTAGAAATTTCAAAAAGGGCTCATTTGATTGGAAATTGAAATTGCCCTTTTTAATAGTCAAAAGTGAATGAAGAGTAATTAACCCCCCTCTCACGCCCACCATTTCCCCCCAAAAATTCAATTAAATTTTAGAGATATCCATTTTGTTCAACGTAGTTGAAAGTTCTGGAAATTATGTATTTAAGGATGAAAAGGTTGTAAAGGTTGTTAAGGGCAGAGGTTGTAAGTTATGCCCTGGTGGCATATAAGGTTTTTATAGATAGTTGTCGTAAAAACTTCAAAAGGGGTTCATTCAATTGGAAATTGAGAGGGCTACTGACTTTTAATAGAATGACAACCCCCCCAGCCTTCAGGGCAAGGGTCGTAGTTATTCTTTGGGGGATATAAGGTTTTTATTGAAAGCGTTGTCGTAGAAACTTCAAAAGGGCTCATTTGATTGGAAATTGAAAGGGCTAGTGCCTTTTTTAATAGTTGAAAGTGATTGGAGAAAGACTAAGGCCCCTCTCACGCCCACCATTTCCCCAAACATATCCAATCAAAATTTTGAGATAGCCATTTTATTTAACGTATTTGTAAGTTCTGAAAATTACGTCTTAGAGGATGACAACCACCCTAAAAGCCCTTAGGGTAAGGGTTGTAATTTATGCCCTGGGGGCATTATAAGGTGTTTATTGAAAGCGTTGTCGTAGAAACTCAAAAAGGGCTCATTCGATTGAAATCGAAAGGCCTAGTGCCCTTTTTTTCGAAACTGATTGGAAGTTTTGACATTTTTATAGTGAAGATCGATGTGGGTATAATGTATTGTTTTTTTTTGTTGTTGTTGTTGTTTAGACCAGGGCACTTCGTATCGAAGTTGTTGTCGTAGGAATTTCGAAAAGGGCTCATTCGATTGAAAATAGAAAGGGCTGATGCCCTTTTTAATATTCGAAAGTGATTGGAGGGCAACTAATCCTCCTCTCACGCCCACCCTCCCATTTGCCCATTATGTTTAAAACTAAACGTTGCCTTAAGATTAAATCAAAATCATTTTGATTGAATCTTAAATTTAGCATTAACACAGTGCATTTTGTCAAAATGCACTGTGTTAATGCTAAATTCCCAATGAGGCATCTCAGCAGTATCCAAGAACGACTGAGGGTAATATGTTCAAACTTTCGGGGTTACTTCTGCTCTTAAAATTTAACCACATCAGAATAGCTTAAGTGTATCCAAGCTATCAAAGAAAGTAAATGGATTTTTTTGCGAATGGTATCAAGTTTTCCATTTCAGGTCAACTAGAGGAGGTATGAAACTAAATTATACACTACTATTTGTGTCCAGGTTCTTAAAAGGGATTGTGTTGTTAAAAATTGCTGAAAATGTTTCTCCAGCATACAAATAGCTGGCCAAACTATAGTCTTAAAAAAACGAAAAGATTTAAAGTATTATTATTTTCTTTTTCCCTGAAAAGACTGTCAACATAAAACGAACAGAAATTAATTAAAAAAAACTTTCCACAAAATAAAATTTTCAAAGAAAAATAGAGATCTCCATTAAACAAAAAATGAGCAAAAATAAAATCAAATAATCTACCAAGTGTGAAACTACCACAAATCCAAGTACAGGCGAGTACTGACAAAATACAAATGAATGTGCATTGTCAGTTTAATATACATATACTGATATTTAGTAATCAAAATGTTGATATTATTTGATTTATTAAAGTTATAATAGTAAAAACCTTTATATATTTTTTCAGTAAAGTGCAAATTATGTTCTGGCCTTAGGAAGGCATAGGGGTCTTGAGCCCAACTTGTGTTAATTTCTGCTTATTTTGAGTTTGACTTGGTTATTTATTGTCATTTCTGTTCGTTTTGGGTTTCATTTATTTATCGATTCTGATTTGTGGTAGTCTCACGCTTGGTAGATTATTTGATTTTATTTTTGCTCATCTTTGGTTTAATGGAGTTCTTTACTTTTCTTTGAAAAACTTATTTTGTGGAAAAAGGTTTTTTAATTAATAACAAGGTAAAGTCTATGGGAATGACAGTGAGTGTACATCGCTTGCGGTGCCTTTTCCCGGAGACGGGCCTGTACTCCTGAAAAACGTCTGCTTATTGCACTCGCCCCGTCATAGCACTGTCCGACACATTTTGACCAGTAGATGCCGATACCCTTTATTTCGTTTTAAATAAATTCAGCCAAACTCTCAGCGTCAACCTTGCGCATGTGGTAGAAATCCTATGGCCCTTTCTTTGTTTTTCATATCATGAACATTGCACACTAAGATCGTAAGTTGTTCCTTTTTTGAGAGGTCTTTTGTTTCGTCAGCAAGAACGACAAAATATTTTGCTTCTCTGACTTCTTTCTCAATAGAACTTTTGATTTTTTTATTTCCTATGACCTAAATGAATTCGTTTTGGTACTTATGTGACAAGTAATTGCCATAGGCCTTGCGAGACTTGTCCATCAGGTCCGGGTTGATTTCCGTTAAAAGACCTACCACCTAGCGTCTGTCCTCTAATATTTCCTTTTCCCGTTCTTTCGAGAGGCATGAGGCAACAGATTCGGCTGTCTCCGTCTGGATAGCTTTAAATTTGGTCCAGGAAATGGTACTTGCTTTGTGCCTGTCACTGCTTTTGTGCTGGCTTACCAGCTCTGAAATGTCTTTTCACTTTCTCAGTCCTACGTGGATAAATGCTCTTGTGCCATATCTTATCATAATATTATGTTTTTAGCACGCCATATCATAAATTATGCAAGACAGTTTAATGTGACAGGTTGAATCTGACGCCCAAAGAGATATTCTTCAAATGGGTGACTTTGCTGCAAATCTTTGAGTGTCTTCAATTTGCTGTTTTTTAATGACCTGGTTTTTGGTTTTTCAGGAATAAATCGAAAGCGACAAAAAATTTGGAAAAGGAAGAATAAACTAAGAGCTTCAGAGATGAAAATTGAACCCTCAAAAAATCAGGGGGGGGGGCATGCCCCTCATGGCGCCCAAATGGCGCCACTGGCTGGGATGCAATTACCTGGTCAGTGATTATTATAATTGGAAAGATAATCGAATGGGAAAAAAGATCAAATATTACCTTTTGTTCCTATCTAATTCCTATCTTGCAACTTAAATATATCTTGCAATTGCTTATATTCTGTTTTACAGAGGAATTGTCTAAGGATAGTTTTTACAATCGTGTGACTCACCGTATATCAAACAATAAGCTGTAGGAAAATTGCGGTTTGATTCCACTTCTCCACTTTCTAGGGCTATAAGGAACGAAAAGTTAAGATGACTGCCATTTCAAAGATGTAGGAGGACAGATACAGGGGCGTAATTTGCTATACCCCAAACCTCAGTTTCCTCCCTCTCCTTGCCCCAGTTTGTCCCCCAGCTTAAATTTAGTTTCTGCAAAAATCTTGTCAAAACTAAGATAAGCCTGCATAATTCAAGCATCTGCAGAAACGGGTCAGTTTTCTTTAGTATATCTTTACCTTTTTTGCTACTAAATGGCTCATTTTTTCAGCTTTCACTGTCATTTTCACTTGATTTCGGAACATTGGCTCAGACTTTCCCCCCCCCCCAGGATTTTGACGAAATTACGCCACTAAGCAGATTGCCAATGATTAGGCTTTTTGAACCCCCATCTTGGGCCAAACGGAAAGCGTGTATTCTGAATGAAAGAGGTCTTAAGGAAGGATTAAAAAGAAATAGTAGCTTCGTCAGATGTGGTAAAGAGTGAACCTTAGAATACATTGGGGTGGAGAAAGAGGGTGTGCTTAGGGTGCACCCTGGTGGCTTTGGTGGTGTAATGGGTGATTAGACCGGTTAATTTCTATAGTAGCAGTGGTTCAAAATATACTTAAAGATTTACTAATGCTGGTGAGTTTTGGTATTGCTGAAAAAGAATACAAGAACAAAAGGCTACAAAATAAGTGATAGAAACATTAAATTTACGCCTACATGTCTGAGAACTTTCAGTAGAATTGTCCGTTGAAATGCTATAATGAAATAAAGGTTAAAATGGCTATGTCCCCTTTTACGGTTGAAAGATAGTAGATTGTCAAAGATTTTGCAGGTGGGATGAGGTTATAAGGAAAGGTTTAAATGCGACTGGAATTTCACAAGAGGGGGTACAGCGTGAAGCTTTAAACAGATTGGGGTCAAGGAGGAATATGCACAGCTGGGGTCAAGGAGGAATATGCACAGCTGAGTTTGGTTCAGGCGGCTTGGTGCTGCAGTGAGTTGTTAGCAGTAGTAGTAGTAGTATTCTTATGTAGGCCGTGTAATTCATTGATTGTTGCGTTGTTCTATGACACTTGTTTTCCAAAGGAAAATACTCAAAATTAAGAGGAAAGGTTTTTATTGGCCAAACTTAAGACGGGTATATAGACCTTGCTTCTACGCAATCTCCTAAGTCTTAGAAATAGGGAAGAAGTAGAGATTTAAAACTTCCTACCAGGTGAGCCCTCTAATTTGCGCTATAGATCCATTTCTGAAAGTTTCATTCACCTAACTCTACTGCTTAGACCAGAAAAAAAAATGCGTGAGAACAGGGACATTTTAAATACTTTAAACTCCTGAGCTGCCTGTCAGCTAAAACAAGTGAATAAAATGTTTTCGATTTAGCTTATGATGTCTTTATTAATCGGTGCAACAATTTTTGAGAAGAATAATGCCTCTAGTGTGGAATCGCTTACTTTCAGTAATCACGCACTCCTGGTGGCGCGTGCCAAGTGTGGTGGAACTCTGCCATGATTTATGGGGACTGTGCCACGCGCGGTGGATCTCTGTGCATACCATGCACAGAAAGTGGTGGAAAAGATGGTGGAAAGTGGGCAACCCTTCTGCCTCGGCTCATGTCAATGTTGATTCTGAAAGTTTTATTCACCTAGTCAAAAAACTTCCCAAAATAGCCTAAACTCTGTAGTGCTACCCCCCTCGCAATTCCGATGTCCTCTAAATGGTCTTAAGTAGACCCCGGCGCCGCGCCGATAAGGGATGACCGGCGGCGCGCCGTCAATTATTTTTTGACGCCGCCGCCAGCACGATCAATGTTGACTGCAAACATTAATGTTTTCATCAGTCTTTCTGAAATCCCAGCTTGAATCAAACAGTTCGTGGTAACGAACTGTAAGTGAGGAGCGACCCGGCTCAATGGTAACCGAAACTCTAAAAAACGGAATTTGGTACCAATAGATACATCAAAAGAATCAGATTTTAATTCTGATTTCAAATATATAAGTTTCGTCAAGTTTAATCTTACCCATCAAAAGTTACGCGCCTGAGAAAATTTGGCTGATTTTCCAAAAAAGGGGAAAGACCCCCTAAAAGTTAAAGAACCTTAATGAAATTCACACCATCATATTCAGCGTATCAGAGAACCCTACTGTAGAGGTTTCAAGCTCCTATCTACAAAAATGTGGAATTTTGCATTTTTTGCCAGAAGAAAGATCACGGATGCGTGTTTATTTGTTTGTTTGTTTTTTTTTCCCAGGGGTAATCGTATTGACCCAGTGTCCTAGAATATCGTAGGAGGGCTCATTGGAACGAAAATTAAAAGTTCTAGTTCCCTTTTTAAGTTACAATAAATGGAGAACAACTAGGCCCCCTCCCACGCTCATTTTTTCTCAAAGTCACCCAATTAAAATTTTGACATAGCCATTTTGTTCAGCATAGTAGAAAATCTAATAAATTTGAAATCCCCCACAGATCCCAGGGGAAGGGCTGCAAGTTATGAACTTTGCCCATTGCTTACATATTGTATTGGTTATTGGGAAGTATACAGGCATTTTCAGGACGAATTTTTTTCTGGTGGGGGGGGGGCTGGAAGAGGGGGTTACTCGGGAGAATCTCTCCGTGGAGGATGTTTCTTTGGGGTAAGGGACATTTCTATGAAGAATGGGCTTATAATGCTGATTCTAAATATATGAATTTTATTAAGTTTAGTATTACTCATCAAAGGCTACGAGCCTGAGAAAATGTACCTGATTTTTTAAGGATAATTTAATGAAAATCACACCGTCAGATTCATCGTATCAGAAAACCCTATAACATAGGTTTCAAGCTCATATCTGCAAAAATCTGCAACTTTGTATTTTTTGCCAGAAGAAAAATATACGAATATAGAAGTTCGTTACGTAAGTTAATTTGTAAATTACGTCAGAACCAAATTTAGAGACAGCCATTTAGCAAAGAAAAGTAAAATTTTTATGCAAATTTTGTTTATTTATTCAATGACGGTGAGCCAAAAATAAAAGCTGCATTAACTAAAAAACGATCAGAAATTAAATAAAAAAAAAACAAGTTTTTTAAACTGAAAGTAAGGAGCGACATTAAAACTTAAAACGAACAGAATTATTCCGTATATGAAAGGGACTGTCCCCTCCTCAACGCCTCGCTCTTGACGCTAAAGTTTGACTCTGTCTCACAACTTAGTTTTTTAAAACAAAAAAAAACTTTAGCCTAAAGAGCGAGGCGTTGAGGAGGGGACAGCCCCTTTCATATACGGAATAATTTCTGTTCGTTTTAAGTTTTAATGTCGCTCCTTACTTTCAGTTTAAAAAACTTGTTTTTTTTTATTTAATTTACAAAAGATGCTGGCTGGACGCTGGTCTTCTTCGTTATTCATCAAGAGAAGTAGAAATCTGGTAGAAATGAAATGGCTGTGAGGTTTCAGATCCCTTGCATAATAGTTGAAATAATAGATTCGCTGTGGTATTCAATAAGATCCAAGGAATCTAATTGAAAGGGGGCACGCACAAATCTGATCGGATTTTTATGCTGATTTGAAATATATAAATTTCATCAAGTTTAATGTTACCCATTAAAAGTTACGAGCCTGAGAGTATTTGCCTTCTTTTCGGAAAAGGGGAAAGCACCCCATAAATTCATAGAATCTTCATGAAAATCGCACCATCAGATTCAGCGTACCAGATAACCCTATTGTAGAGATTTATAGCTCCTATATGCAAAAATGTGGATTTTTTTTTTGCCAGAAGAAAGATCACGGATGCGTTTTTACTTGTTTGTTTTTTCTTCCTAGGGGTAATCGTATTGACCCAGTGGTTCTAATATATCGCGAAAGGGCTCATTCGAACGGAAATCAAAAGTCTAGTGCCCTTTTTAACCGATCAAAAAATTGGAGGGCAACTAGGCCCCCTTTCACGCTCATTTTTTCCCCAAAGTCACTGGATCGAAATTTTGAGATAGCCATTTTGTTCAGCATAGTCGAAAAATTTAATAACTATGTCTTTGGGTGTAAAATGACCCACCACAGTGCCCGGGAGAAGGGCTGCAAGTTGTGAACTTTACCCATTGTTTACATGTAGTATTTGTTATTGGGAAGTATAAAGCCATTTTTTTAGGGGGTAAGCGCTGTTCTTGGGTGGATTTCTAAGGAGATGATCTTCCTTTGGGAGGGAAATTTCTGATGAATGAATATTCTAGAGGAAATGTTACACTGGAGATTTTGACAGAATTACTATACGAAATTCTTTTTAACTGTCTTACATTCTCTTTACCAAATTTCTTATATGGAGACGTTCCGGGGGATTATCCGGAGGCTTTTTTCCGCGCGTTTTGTTTTCTGGGAAATAATTTCCACGGAAGGGGCGTTTCTGGAGTGACCGAGAAACCGATTATAGATTAAAGTCTTATTCCCATGAAAAAATGCTAAGGAGAATTTTTCAGGATGAATCGTCCACAAGCAATTTTACAGAGAGGGGGGGGATTCTCAGCGAGGAAGGAAATGTCTGGAGGGAATTTGACGGGGGGGGGGTGCACTTTACGTTGGATTCAATTTCCAAGGAGAAGTTACTAGAGGGGGAGGGGTATATTTCATAGAGGGTGAGCCAGATTTAGCAGCCTCATTTGAAAAACGAACAGAAACTATGCCATATATGAAGGGTTGCCCCTCTTCAATACCTTATTCTTTACGCTAAAGTTTGACTGTTTACTAAAATTGAAACACAGGAGCTATTTAATTAGAATAGGAAGCTTTTTTAAAGGTGTTAACAGCTTTAGCGTAAAGAGCAAGGTATTGAAAAGGGGGCGACCCCTCGTATTCGGATTAAATCTGCCAAAATTAATATGCAAATTGTGTTTTTAATTTTCGTGCACGGTGAGCCAAAATCGAACCTGCATTAGTTGAAAAACGTTCAGAAATTAAATAAAAACAATTTTTTTTTGCTGAAAGTAAGGAGCGACATTAAAACTCAAAACTAACAGCAATTATTCCGTATATGAAAGGGGCAATTATTCCCCTTTCAACACCTCACTCTTTACGCTTAAGTTTGACTCTTTCACCACTCTACTTTTTAAAACAACAAAAACTGTAGCGTAAAGAGGCGTTGAGGAGGGGACAGCCCCTTTCATAGACGGAATAATTGCTGTTCGTTTGAAGTTTTAATTTCGCTCCTTACTTTCAGTTAAAAATCTTGTTGTTTTTTTTAAATTCAATTTCATAAAGACAATACCTTTGTCAACATATGAAGAACCATGTATATTGCAATTGTATCAGTCTGGTTTATATGGAAAGTAACAAAAGAGACGAAAATTAACGAACAAGAGAGTAGTGAAGAATTATGGTATACAAAGTAACATTTGGCAGGGATAGTCACTAGCGATAAATCACTTGGGGTGGCACCGCGATTGGGTGATTTTCGGGGAACCAAATTTTTTTTCGGGGTGACACATAGATTTTTGGGGAAATTCCCGAAAATTCGGGGATAGTGCAAGCCCTGCTTGATTTCTAATCAGGAAAATCAAATAATTAACCACACAAGAAAAGAAAAGCTCCGACTTTGCTTTTGATGCAATAAAGAATTGCCGCAAAATTAATTCAAAGTCAACCGAACTCCGCCGCCTCTGCCGGTGGCGGCGCGCGTTTGGTGTGCCGGTGGCGGTCAACCAGGCCTCTCGTTGGCGGCGTTCGATCGGTGCGCCGGCGTGGTGCCGGGGTCTAGTCTTAAGTACCCTGGAGGTAGTGGTTGAGTTCACTTCGGGATTAATTGTCGGAGGTGAGCATACCAAATGGGCAATATTATGGTTAGTTTTGGTGTTGCATGGCCTTGAAATACAAAATGGTCATAGAAATACACGACACCTATATTGTTTTGTAAGGTGTTATTTTGATCTCAGGTAATAGAATAGGCTGTCAAGTCACATGGGATTGTGAAATTTGACAATGGAAGATCGGGTGACACTGTGAAGATTGTGTGTTATATCAAAAGGTCAGTTCAAATGTCAGAGGCTTTTTACATTCGTATATTTCTCCCAGAATTTGGCTGAAAAATTTTCAATTGAACAGATTGCTGAAGCTGAGCAGCAATATTGAGCCGAGCCGCGTTTAGTTAAAATGGAATAATGTGTTTCTTTAAAATGCAAATAAAACTAAAAAAGATTTGTCAAAATAACATATGTAAACTAAAGGACTAGCATAAAATTAGGTACCTATCTGTTAGCCAGTACACACTTGTGAATTTTGATTTATGAAATTAGACAGTAACCGATTTATTTCTGTTTGTATACGTAGACAATTAGCTTCGGCTCAGTGGAAAACTACATTGTAGGTATATTTTTAATAAATATTTAGTTGGTATTCTGGTTAGGTTAGGTTATATTTTGTGGTACTTCTCAATTAGCTTGTAAACATGCAAGAAGTGAAGTTTGGTTAATGCGAATGAAATAAAACAAAATAGGATGAAAAAATAATAGTTTATGAACAAATTTGGGCCACATATTGCACGGTACTTATGCTTTATATATAACACGGCGCTATAGGCTTGACAAGGAATGCAGACACGAAACCCGTCAAACGGCTTTTGCAATAGCAATCAGCGTCGTTTCTGATTGAGTTTAAAATATTTAAACGATTGTTTTTTGGGTTTTAAGGGTGGGGGGGGGGGGAAGGTACCTAGGTTAGATTAGGCTACGTATTTAATATATGCTATTTTGTTTCTAAACAAAATATATTTTCATCCTATTTTATTTTCATTAGCATTAACCAAGCTTGACTTCTTTCGTATATATTAAATACGGGTACCTTTCCCCATTATATGGGCATTTCTAAAAGTCAAGTTTGGTTAATGCTAATAAAGCAAAATAAAATAGGATGAATATATAATAGTTTATAAACAAATTTGGGCTATATATTTTGCACATTAGGGGGGTGGTGGGTGGGGGGTAAAGCATTGCATATATTAAATACGTAACCTAACCTAACCTAGGTACCTTCCCCCACCCCTAAACCCCAAAAACAACAGTTTTAATTGTCGTATAGGCAATGAAAACCACGCAATGGATTGCATTACTCTGAAGCCGTCTCTTGAATTAACCCGTCAAAAACGGGTTTTTGGTGACTGGTTTCCTTGTAAATGCCCATATAACGGGAAAGTACCTAAATACGTAACCTAACCTAACCTAGGTACCTTTTTTCCAAAAATAGTTTAAATATTGTAAACGCAATGACAAACCATGGTTTGCGATCCAATTCTCTATTGGCAGATACCCGTTTGACTAGTTTTCTTTAGCATCTTCCCTATACAATGTATTGCGGTGGGTACCAGCTAATTGAAAAGTACCCATTTTGCACGCAGCTCCGCTACACTCCCCCCCGCCCTCTAATGTGCAATAGAGTCCAAATTGGTTCTTGTTTAATAACAGATAAACACGCGATAAATTAATCGATAATGCTAGTGAAATAAAATAGGATGAAAAGTTTTAGGTGCTAATGAAATAACAAAATATGATGAAAATATAATAGTTTAGAAAGAAATTCCGGCTATATTTGCACAATAGGGGGGTGGAGGGGGGGGGGTAAAACATAGCATATATTAAATACTTAACCTTACTTAACATAACCTAGGCACCTTTTTCCTCCTAAACCCCAAAAAACTAAAGTTTAAATATTGTAAACGCAGTGAGAAACCACTGTTTGTAATCCTTGGCGTAGGATTTCTCCGTTGAAAGGACTACTTTAACTAGTTTCTTTAGCATCTTCCCTATACAATATATATCGTGGTTCCCAGCTATTAAAACAGTACCTTTTAATTAAATATTTAGTTAGTACGTATTTTGGTTAGGTTAGTTTAGGCTACGCATTTAAAATAATGCGCTATGCCCCCCCCCCTCCATAAATCTTTGTTGTAGTTTTCACAACCGAAGCTAAATGTCTGGTTTTAACACCGTGAAAAACGGGTAATATCTCAAGTTCGCGATAGAAGTTCTCGACTGTTTCTCGTATAATACATAAGTACCGATTTTTTTTTCAAAGTCTAGTTGGAGGAAAAATTTGGAGGGACAAGTTCCGCCCCCTCCCTTCTCCCCGAATTGACGTCATCAAAAGAATGTATTGTGTCTGACTTTTCAACAGAATGTGCGAATAACTTCCTTGAAAATTTAGAATGGAACAGAATTTTCTTAATGAAATTCTTCCCCAGGGCGATTGCATATACCATGTTTGTTGTTTTTGTTCAGAAGTTTTCTTAGAAAATTCTTTCTCAGTTACATGCGGTGATATAGTAATGGTTGTTTACAAGTTTCGCCAGTTGTTAATATTAGGTGTTATGTAAGTTCTCGGATATAATGAATTTATTGTGAAAACCCCACACCTTTTTGGGAGTGTTTCCTCCTTATTCTAAAATACTACTGTACTAATAAGTTTGGATGGGTAAATTTAAACTAATAAGTAATACATCTTTGAAATAAACATGAAAAGCAGATCTTTGTATGTTTTTATGAAACTCCTGTTTTTAGGGTATCAGTTGCTAATGACACGGGTTGGGCTGAATTTTATGCTGAGTTGGGAGAAACGATTTCATTCTTATCCTCACGAAGGAGTCTGTGCCACAGCTCTTGTTCTTTTTTATGCCTGCAGGCTGCAGCCTGCTGTCCGACTGGGTTCAGGGGTAGTTGATTCAGAATTATCGAAAATATTTTCGGTACTTACGTGTTATAGCGACCACACTTTGTTCTTGATCTCTAATGAAACCAGCTTTCTGTGTCCAGTCGGAGATATTCAGCTGAGCCTGAGCGAGATAGACTGTATCTATTCAGGTATATTTTAATTAAATATTTAATATATAGAGATGATTAGGTTAAGTTAGGTATTTATTATAATGCGTTCTGGGTGGCCTGCTTTGTATAATTCTCTATTGTTCGCTGTAACACGAAAGTACCATATATTTATAATTGGAAGTGCCATAAATAAATGGGAAATATATTATTAGGGCCATATATGGTCCATCGGGGGGGGGGGGGGGAGAAAAGCGATCATGATATTTGGAAATAGCATAAAATAAGGAATCCAATGGCACTAGCTTTACTTTTTTAGCATTTTTTCTTCAGAAGAGCACATAAATATTTACCTGAGTATTTTTCGGTAATTACTATTGTCCGATTGTTGTCTTTCTCCTCTGAATGATTTAAGTAATACAATTGTTTCTTTTCTTGTAAAATTTAATACTAAATTTTACGGAATACTATCTTTTTATTTATGACAATATTATGTTTCTTCGCAGAAGTCTTCCTTGGCATTAGTTGCCCCTGTTGCCAGTATTGTAATGGGTGCTTGGAATTTGACGGCTCCAATCTTTTGTGAAAATTTTAGTTTTTAAGTATCAAAGCATTGTGATGAAGAGCTAAAGTTAAGCAGAAAGAGCGGGAGTTTGATGAGAGCCACATCCTCCCTTATATTAGGAAGCCTATTTTATTGTTATACTGAAGATAAAGGATGGATGTGCTGTGAACGGTTGGGTGAGGGAGAAATCCCCCACATGTTGAGGATAGCCCTGAATATGATATTAGATACGAACAAAAAAAGTATTCTCAGGTTAAACTAAAGAGCTTGAGACAAAAAAAAAAGTTATCCTGTACACGAGGAGGCTGGAACCCCCTTTAATCCCCTGCTTTCATTAAGATTTGTTTTAAGTCCTTTAAGAATGAATGCTTTGATAATGAAAGTGCTATTTATCCGCATTTGCTTTAAACAGTACACATTTCAGTATAATATTTTCACATACAATAGGTAAATGAAACTGTTGCAACTTGCAACTATTAACTACCTATATTTTTTGCACTTTAAAGCCTCAGATATGTATAGGGTAATATTTTCCCTCTGATTCTGTGACCGAGCCCCATTATCAGGGTGCCATTTTTTAGAGGGAGGTATTAAGGGGGAGGTCAAGGGTCACCTCATAGATTCCAAAAGCTATCATTTTGATATTGCCGTTGAAAAGATAAAAACAACAAAATTGCCACCGATTTTGAAAACCTTGTTTTGCATCTACATTAGAAAAGAGTCTTTGCCCTCTGCATTTTCGTGAATTGACGTCCCTACACAGTATTAAAATAAAGAAAAAGTTTCCTACTGAAATTAAGGAGCAGCATTCAAACTTAAAGCGAACAGAAATTATTACGTATATGAGGGGAGTTGCCCCTACTCAATACCTTTCTCTTTACGCTGAAGTTTTACTTTTTGTTCCAATTATTTAAGAATGACTTGAAACACAAGGGTCGTTAATTACAATAATAAGCCTTTTTAAAAGTTCTAAGAAAAACTTTAACGTAAAGAGTGAGGTATTAAGGAGGGGTTTACCCCCTCCCCGTTCTAATTTCTGTTCGTTCTAAGTTTTAATGTTGCAAATTATTTTCAATTGAAAAAACTTTTTGTTTAATTTCTGATCGTTTTTTAGATAATGCTGAGAAATCCAGCCCCCCCCCCCCCCCTCCTTGGAAGATTCCCCTCCCCCTCGATACATTTTCTCCATGTAAAGATCCTCTCATGTGCCCCTACCCCCCCCCCCCCACCAGAGAAATTCCCCGAAAAATATCCATCCAAATAGTAAATACTAAATGTAAACGATGGGCTAAGTTCATAGCTTGCAGCCCTTCCCCCAGTGGCTGTGGGGGGTCAAGCCATCCTCAAAATGAGCCCTCTCCTTATCTTCTAGGATTACTGGTTCTACATCTTTCAAGCATAAAATTCATTATTAATCCATTATAATAAATTATTGATCATTAGTGATCGATAATAGTACGAGTCTGAGGCATGATTTTCATAATTGAAAAGATGGAAGCTTAGAACTATATATATCTTCCCTCTGTACTGGAAACCATACAGACATAATATTATGAGCCAGTAAGTGGGAAAAAATGATGTTGATGCAAACTTTTTTAACTAATTTCTTGCTATATCCAGTGGCGGATCCAGGGGGCAAGCCCCCCCCCCCCCCTTAGCGTTGTCTAAAGTAGTGTAATTTACTTAATTAACTCAAGTTTTCGTTAATTAAACTTAGCTCATAACGCAAGTTTATCGGATCAACCTATTTTGTGCCCCCTAGAATTATTTTTATCGGATCAACCTATTTTGTGCCCCCCCCCCCCTAAATGAAATCATGAATCCGCTCCTGGCCATATCATTAATTTTCTACTTCTGTAGTACGACTAAGACAAGCCAATCATAAACGTTAGCTCGTTTTATGGACATGTACGGACTGGTTCTAGGCGAATACCCCCCGGTGAATCCCCCCGGAAAATACCCCCGCGGAAAATACACCCGGAAAATACCCCCCGCGCTAACCATCTGCAACAGACATAGCAACAATATATTCATTTTCACATGGGGTCCCAATCTAGCCCATGTCCGCCGCTTCCATCATACAAGCCCAATTTTTTGGGTTCTATAATTATACCCTTATACTGTGCTTCTCTCCACCTAGTCTCTCTCCCAATCATCTTCCAAATAGTACCTATTCATTGGCACAGCTCAGCCCCGCAATCTCAGCAAATTTCAATTTTTCAAGTTTTGGGTCATTTGCCTGGGACTCTGGGCAGGTGGGTGCCTTCCCCCCCAAATGTCCTAAATTTCTCTCTCGCTCTAGCACTTGTTCAAGGATGTCTAATGCCGTGAATGGTTCGACCGTTGCTCAGGCGGTAAATGTGAGGTTATTTATTTTATTTTTTTCCAGGGGTGATTGTATCGACCCAGTTGTCCTAGAATATTGTGGGAGGGCTCATTGGAACGTAAATTAAAAGTTCTAGTGCCCTTTTTAAGTGAATAAAAAATTGGAGGGCACCTAGGTCCTCTCCCACGCTCATTTTTTCCCAAAGTCACCCGATCAAAATTTTGAGATATCCATTTTGTTCAGCATTGTCGAAAATATGATAACTATGTCTTTAGGATGACTTAATCCCCCAAAGTCCCCAGGGGGAGGGCTAAAAGTTATGAACTCTACCCAATGTTAACATATAGTATTGGTTATTGGGAAGTATACAGACGTTTTCAGGTGGATTTTTCTGGTAGTGGGGGGTGATGGGTCTGGGGTTATGTGGGAGGATCTTTACATGGAGGAAGTCTTCATGTGGGAAGGGACATTGCTATGAGAGGGCGCCGGATTTCCCAGCATTATTTAAAAAAGATCATAAATTATATAAAAAAAAAACAAGTTTTTCAACTGAAAGTAAGGAGCAACATCAAAACTTAAAACAAACAGAAAATACTATGTATATGATTGGATTCGCCCCTAGTCAATATCTCGCTCTTTAAGCCAAAGATTTTTTAGTACTTTCATAAGAGCTATTTATTCTAATTAACGGCCTTTGTGATTAAGGAGTCATTTTTAAAGAATTGAAACAAAATTTGAACTTTAGCGTAAAGAGCGAGGTATTGACTAGGGGGCGAACCCCCTAATATACGTATCAAAAATATATGAATATAGAAATTCGTTACGTAAGTTAATTAGTAAGTCACGTATATTTATTACTAATAAAAACGTTCGTAAATAAAATTAAACAACGTTCGAGAAAGCCATTAAACCAAATAAAAATAAAATTAATATGCAAATTTTTGTCTTGATTATCCATGTATGGTGAGTCAAAATCAAAACCTGCATATATTCAAAAACGTTAAAAAATTATATAAAAAACAAGGTTTTTTAACTGAAAGTAAGGACCGACGTTAAAACTTAAAACGAACAGAAATTATTCTGTACATGAAAGGGACTGTCCCCTCCTCAACGCCTCGCTCTTTACGCTAAAGTTTGACTTTCCCACAACTCTATTTTTTTAAACAATAAAAAAACTTTAGCGTAAAGAGCGAGGCGTTGAGGTGGGGACAGCCTCTTTCATTTACGGAATAACTTGGAATTACTTGGACTATCCGTCTTGGCTTTTTTCTTTCTACAATTAGCCATGTCTTCACGGAGGGGGGGGGGTATTTTCCACACGGGCGTATTTTCAGGGGGGGGACGCCGGCCACCGTACGGACTATCATGTAACTCGCGAATTTATCACTTTTTACTGCCATTTTAGAGTTTTGTCTTGGGTAGACTGCATGTATCCATCCCCTTGCTTACCAGAAAGTTCTGAAGAACTCGCGATAACATTTAAAATGAGTATAGCCTCCCGAACCAGTTTTAATTTTAGCCTTCAAAAACCAATGCACAGGAAAATTAGAATTATTTTTGAGAAAACCTTCAAAAGGACCTTGATATCAAGGAAAAGTACATAACCAAATTCGATGTTTCTGAGAACTTTTTGTAGGTTCTACTACCCACACGAGTTCCAAATTTCGCATTTCTACAAGAAGGATGGTCATGGAGCGTGATTGTGTGTGTCGATCCAGTTGTCGTAGAACGTCAGAAGAGGGCTCATATGGGCAGAAATATACAAGAAAAAATGCTATCGAAAGAAAAATCTTAGACTTATGAACTATCGAAAAGCTAATTATGCAGTCTCCTAGTTTCCGGTCTCATACTATAGCTTGGGGACGTAATTCGACGTAAGTATATAAGCAGTTCGTCTAAAGGACGTTCACGTTAGTGAATGAGGCGTATAATTCATGAAATTATGCGCCCTTTACACGAAAATCTGTAATAATTTCTATACGCTCCTCTCCGTTTGTTAAAAATTAATAGAAACGAATCCTATTTGCTTGCTAAAAATTGTACGTAGGCTATCAGGGGCCAAAAGGCTGCTGACTTTCGTGCTACGTGTGAATCTAAGAATAGAAAGAAGAGGAGACCAATAGGGCCGTTCTTTCACTCATCTTTGTGCTAAGATCTTGCATCTTTTGACAAAGAACGCTTAAAAAGTGAAATCTTAGCACTAAGATCTTACATCTTGTGGCTTTCTTTTGCAAATCTCTTTCATCATTCTGCTCTGATCAGCGGTCTAAGAACAATGATGAGTATATCATCAAGTTCTCTCATTGTTCTGTATGGCAGAAAGATCGCGTCCTTCACACTTTTTGCTAAGATCAGTGAGCTGTAAGATCTTAGAACAAAGATGAGTTAAAAGAACGGAAATCTGCAGAAAGATGTGAGGTCTTAGATGTAAGATCTTAGTACAAAAGAACGGGCCTAATGTTTCATTTGCCAAAAATGAGTTATTGAAATAGGAAATCAATGGAATTTTGGCAGTTCCTTTCTTTATTGGCATTATAAGAACAGAGAGAGTACCGGCTCTGCTTATGCAACAATATGAGAGTTGTGTAAACCACAACAACTTTAAGCTTGCTCTGATTAATGAAAACATTTGTTGTACAATCTTTTTACACTATGAACGGTTGCAGAGAATAAGGATTATACACGTACAGTTTAAATGTTTGTTTTATACGTCAGCCTGAACCACAGTTTATAGAATTAGCAGTATGATCATACCCTATCTCACCCATTATAAAAACCCGGACCAAGGTGCGAGTGCTCCAGAGAACGTTTTTGCAGATATAAACATAAGCGGCATTAGATCTTTTCACGGGTAGACAAGTCAGATTCTATTGAAGTGGAAACCCGCTATTACGAATAATGCACTTTGTAACCATTTCTCATTGATTGACGGAAACAGACTAACCCGCTAATGTAGAAATAAGTGGGAGGAGCTTTTTGTTCGTACCGAGAATGAAGACCAGAAATGATCTGCGATAAACTTACTGGATAATTCTATAAACTGTGGCCTGAACGGTCGTTTAGATAATCCGCTATTACCGGCTGGGTATAGGGTAGGCTAATACTAACGGTTTAATGCAGTGTCACGTAGTTTAGCACCAGTTTTTAAAAGGGAGCTCTGTGGACTTTTAAGGGGGGCACTCCCAATGGTGGTTCTGGGCTTCTATTGTGCCCGGAACAAAATCTTGATTAGCGCCCCTCCTTTTTCTCACAAAAATTTTCGGGCCAAATTTTAACAAAATTTTCATTTATTAACAAAATTTCAACACAAACATCACAAAAAAAACATTAAAATTGGTAATGAAGATATGGGAAAAATGAAAATTCCGGATTTAATTTGCTTATACTTACTGCAAACTACGCCATCTACTTTATTTTAAAAAATTCCAAAATTCCAAAATGATAATAACCGCTAGATTATTTATTTGAAATTTTGCGTCCCTCAAATTTCTGCACCTGGGACAAGTGCTCCCTCTGTCTTCCACTAAAACTGCCACTAGGTACTCCTCAAAGTGTATTTTTTAAGCCAAAATATTAAAATTTGTGTCAACTATCGCTCATATCAATATGAGAAATATGGAACCTGCCCCCCTGACTCCTTTTTATTTGGAGAAACATATTTGAACCAAGCGTTCTATATGGACGTAAAGAGGGTAATAGCTCCCCTACTGTTGCAGAATAGGGTGTTTGAACGGAAAATTAGTTTTTTAAACATCAAAGCTGATAAAAGTTGAACTTACGCGTAACAGGTAGGGCTTTTAGGGGGTTGGGAGGCTTCTGCGTATTTAAGAGATCAGTAAACATGACAATTGTAATTACTAATTGGCTGTATTTGTTGCATTCTATAGCGTTTTTCAGGAGCATACTAGTCAAAGCGTAGATAGTAGGGGGTTAAGGGGAGCGATAACCCTAAGATCTGGAAATGCTCTTATTATAGATGAAGCACCAATAATGGAGTATTGGATACTAAACTGGAGGACAGAGTTGTCGAGTATAAGGTCCAAAATCTGGCAGGGTTTATAACAAGGATTGGGAAATTAGCCCCTAGTCTTCAAAACAGATATTATTTGGAGGGAGTGTTAAAAAATGGGCCCTTGGGGCCTCAGCTTCGACTCAATTTGGTGAGTCCACCCACGACAATAATATTAATTGGTGAAATAACCAAATTGAAATTATTGCCTCCACAGACCTGATATTATACATATCTCTTGTGGTACTGAACACTTTACTGCAACTAAAAGCCGTTTTATGGAGAGCTTTGAAGAAAAAATGTCTTGCCTGATATAATTAAATAAAAAAAAAACAAGTTTTTTAAACTGAAGGTAAGGAGCGACATTAAAACTTAAAACGAACAGAAATTATTCCGTATATGAAAGGGGCTGTCCCCTCCTCAACGCCTCGCTCTTTACGCTAAAGTTTTTTATTGTTTTAAAAAATAAAGTTGTGAGACAGAGTCAAACTTTAGCGTAAAGAGCGAGGCGTTGAGGAGGGGACAGCCCCTTTCATATACGGAATAATTTCTGTTCGTTTTAAGTTTTAATGTCGCTCCTTACTTTCAGTTTAAAAAACTTGTTTTTTTTTTATTTAATTTCTGATCGTTTTTTAGTTAATGCAGGGGATGTTTCCCCCCTCTTTAAAAAATCGAGTAAATTTTCTCAGGCTCGTAGCCTTTGATGAGTAATACTAAACTTAGTAAAATTTATATATTTAGAATCAGCATTATAAACACATTCTTTTGATACATTTATTGACATCAAAATTCCGTTTTTAAAAGTTTCGATTACTATTGAGCCGTATCGCTTGTTTTTTTTATTGTTTTTTTTATTACGTATATGTTATTACGTATATGAGGGGGTTCTCCCCTTAGTCAATACCACGCTCTTTACGTTAAAAGTTAAAAAAAATTTTGATTCACAAACCCCTGAATCACAAAGGCCGTTTAATTAGAATAGATAGCTCTTTTGAAAGCACTAAAAAAAAACTGTAGCGTAAAGAGCGAGGTATTGACTTGGGGGAGAACCCCCTCACATACGTTATAATTTCTGTTCGTTTTAAGTTCTAATATTCCTTCTTACATTTCAGTTGAAAAAAACTTGTTTTTTTTTTATTTAATTTCTGATCGTTTTTTAAATAATGCTTGGAAATCCGGCGCCCCCTTCATAGAAATGTCCCTTACCCCAAAGAAACATCCTCCACGGAAATATTCTCCATATTAACCCCCTCGTCTAGCCCCCCCCCTCCAGAAAAAATCCTTCCTGAAAATGGTTGTATACTTCCCAATAACCAATAAATAATGCTGGCAAGTCCGGCGCCCCCTTCATGGCAATTTCCCTTCCCCATGAAAACTTCCTTCATGAACAGATCCTCCAACATAACCACCGACCCACCCTTCCCTCCCACTACCAGAAAAAAAAACCTCCTGAAAACTTCTGTATACTTCCCAATAACCAATACTATATGTTAACATTGGGTAAAGTTCATAACTTTTAGCCCTCCCTCTGGGAACTTCGGGGATTAAGTCATCCTAAAAGACATATTTATCATATTTTGACCATGCTGAACAAAATGGCTATCTCAAAATTTTGATCGGGTGACTTTGGGAAAAAAATAAGCGTGGGAGGGGGCCTAGTTGCCCTCCATTTTTTTTGGTCACTTAAAAAGGGCACTAGAACTTTTAATTTCCGTTCCAATGAGCCCTCCCACGATATTCTAGGACCACTGGGTCGATACGATCACCCCTGGGAAAAAAAAAAAACAAAAAACAAACAAATAAACACGCATCCGTGATCTTTCTTCTGGCAAAAAATGTAAAATTCCGCATTTTTGTAGATAGGAGCTTGAAACCTCTACAGTAGGGTTCTCTGATACGCTGAATATGATGGTGTGATTTTCATTAAGGTTCTATAACTTTTAGGGGGTCTTTCCCCCTTTTTTTGAAAATCAGCCAAGTTTTCTCAGGCGCGTAACTTTTGATGGGTAGCACTAAACTTGATGAAAGTTATATATTTGAAATCAGCATTGAAATCTGATTCTTTTGATATATCTATTGGTATCAAAAACCCGTTTTCTAGAGTTTCGGTTACCATTGAGCCGGGTCGCTCCTTACTTACAGTTTGTTACCACGAACTGTTTGAAAGATTGATATTTTATGTTAAAATGTGTCATCTTCAAAATTTAACAAAAATAATTAGCTTTTTAATTCTACTGGGGATAATATTTTTTTATGGACTTTTTATTAACTAAAAGGAGAAACAGAGTTTTCAAGTACAAGTAAAGAGTGACGTTATAACTGAAATGAACATCAACTCGCCTTGGGCAACCACCTTCCCCCCTCATAACGTTGGAGTGGCTGCTTGAGCTTGAGACAAATCACTCTCAATGTTATTACTGACCAAATGAATTTTTTTTTTTTTTTTTTTTTAAGATCAACATAATTTTTTTCTAGTTACTAAATTAGCTTGTTTTATCATATAGTGTGTTCTAGTGTAAAGACCCATTTGTACAATATGAGAGGGGAGTTTAAGATCTCTCTTTTTCAGTTCCGATGTATTTTTGCCATTTGACCCTATTATCTGGCGCAGTCACAACATATTTATAAAAAGTATGTAGGGGTCAAAATTACCGGTCGAGATGGGCTTTTATCAGCGTCCGTCAAACGCCCACTCGGTTGTTATTACTGGTAAAAAAAAGGCTATAAAAACTACCGTGTTTCACGCCACATGGCACTTGATCTGGTACTGTCAGAAAGGGTTGATAAAAAAAATTATAGTATTTGCGTGTTATAGCGACCACACTCAATACCTGATTAAAACCAGTTTCTCTGTCTGCATTCGGAGATAATTAGCTTAGTCTCATTGAGATAAACCACTATACAGGTGTATTTTAATTAAACATTTAATATACAGAATTGGTTATGTTAGGTATTTAATATAATGCGTCCTCGGTGGCCTATTTTCCATGTTCTTTTGTTTTAGTTTCCATAATTTTGTTACTAAAATATTATATTTTCATGATATTTTGGTATATTTCATTAGGATTAACCTGACTTTGGTGTGGTCGCTATAACATTTAAATACCAAAATACAAAATTGATCAGTCGCATGATCTCCGAATCAGCAAGCTCCGACAATAAAGTAGGCTGCTGGAGAGTAAAAGAAAATTTAAAAATGGAGGAAAAAAGAAAAGAAGATAAAAGACTACAAAATTACGATTTCTTGATGTTTGTGAATATAACGTTAATTTTGTTTATACTTTTTAAACTTCTTTTTATTTTTATTGGACACCGTTCTGAATTGGTTTCAAGTTACTTTTTCAAACTTCGAAATTTAGTATTTTTGGATTATGAAATGGGATTGTAAAACCGGGACCGGGAAGATACTATTCCTGAACAATTTTTGTCTGGCCAATTTTTCTCCCTAAACGATCTCTGAAAACGCACTTACTACGTCACAGCTATCGCCAAAATTCCTATTTGGAACTCAAAATTGGTCAGTAAATTGAAAGAAGAAACCTTATCGTACTATTTACATGAAAACAATTTGGATAGATAGTTACCAAGATGTAAATATCGTAAATAGCAAGGTTTCGGTTGACAGCATTTTTTTTCAAACGTATTTTTGGTACTGGTGCATTATATGCTACACAGCGCTATAGACTGTACAAGCAAACCAGAAATGGAGACCCGTCAAGCGGGTATTTGCTATCTAAATTGATTGCAAAGCGAGGTTTCTTATCGAGTTTACAATATTTAAACGATTGTTTTTTGGGGTTTAGGGGGGGGGGGTACCTTGGTTAGGTTACGTATTTAATATATGCTATGCTATACCCCCCCCCCCATCCACCTAATGTGCAAATATATAGCCCAAATTTGTTTCTAAACTATTATATATTCATCCTATTTTATTTTATTCATTAACATTGACCAAACTTGACTTCTTTCATTTGTAGCATATAATGCACAAGTACCGTTTTTTTTTTATTTAGATGTTATATTGGAAATCGTATTTTTTTTCAGGCGAACCTTTTTTGTATGTACCGTTTTACCAATAAAAC
The DNA here is from genome assembly GCA_027921565.1 of Artemia sinica. Taxonomy (NCBI): domain Eukaryota; kingdom Metazoa; phylum Arthropoda; class Branchiopoda; order Anostraca; family Artemiidae; genus Artemia; species Artemia sinica. The sequence goes on from JAPEVW010000353.1 coordinate 126,122, forward strand.
AGCGTCATCTGTCAGTGGACGGTCAGTTACTAACACCCATGATCACGTTGGTACCGAACAAATAAACCACCAATTTATTTCAACTATCAACAAGATAAATAAAGAAAACTCTGGTTCTTGAGGAATGGGGAGAGCTCCCCTCCCCCAAAAAGCTTTGCCCGAACTTCGTACCTGGGTTAAACCAAACCTATATTCTATATTTTTATGCTTGTGTTTCAAATTAATTCTGCAATTAAGTGTTTCACTTAGAATTGCTTTAAAACTAATCGAAATTAATTTAAAATGAGCTTTAAAATAATCTGAAATACGACTCATTTTTGGTATATATGAGACCTTATGTGGTCACAAGAAAGAGAGAAACCGTCTTCTTCGGGGATTGATTGAGAACCGAAGCAGAAGCAGAAAACTGGGGGGAAAAATTCAGAAAAGGCAGAAACACAGAAATCCCTGCCCCCTCCCGAAAAAAGTTGAACTTTGCATTGCACTTATTGGGAACTTGAAATTGGTCAATAAATGAGAAAGAGATGAAATATCATCTCATTTATTTGCAATAAAAGCCAACTTGGATATATAGTTACTAAGTTGTAAAAATTAAAAAACAAGTTTCAGTTGACTGTAATTTTGGTACTTTTATGTTATAGCGCCTATGTTAAGTTATACATCAATTGACGCACTGTGAACCGGTTTTTCGTTAGTTTCTTTCAGCTTAGAGTGGGACAAAGAAAAGTGACAGGATAGATGGAAATATATAATTTGGGCTATATATTTGCACATTAGGGTGGGGGGGGGGGAATAAAGTGTTTGGACAGTGTAAAGTCAAAAAACAATTCTTACTTCATAATATACAGAATAGTTGTACCTAACACATTTTGCATGCAGACCCGCTATACTTTACCCCCCCCCCTAATGTGCAAATATATAGCCCAAATTTGTTTCTAAAATATTTTCATCATCTTTGTGATATTTCATTATTATTAGTCAGAGAAACAGGTTCTACTTCGATGAAGAACTTAACATAGGCGCTACAACATATAAGTACCGTACTTTTTTGTTTATTTTTAGACGCAAGACCTGGAACCGTAGCATTTTTATGTACCTTTTTATACTAAAGCATATACAGTCTAATTGTTCCCCTTTCATGCCTCCTGCTTTCCCCCCAAATATTGTCCAGTAAAATCATGAATGGTCACAGAAAAATCTAAATGGTCACAGAAGACTCTTTCCTTAAACAAAGGTAATGACAAGCTTGCATCCCCTTACTTATGTTTAACATAACCAAAAATCCTTGTGTAACTATGTAGTTTCGAAGTAACGGCCAAAGAATGATAAATTTTCGCGTAGCTATCCCAGGTGTTCGTTTTAGGTAGTGGTATCATTGATGTTTTGATAATTTTAAACGTATGATAAGGAAAGGGTGATGATACTCTATTTGAAGTTTGAAGACAGAATAGAATTTTGTCAAATTAGGCGCATATAAAAGCTTTATTTAAGAGAGAGGTTTTAAAAATTTGTTTCTGGCGAAGATGTCACAGTAGGATATGCGTTATGGAAGTTTTAATCAAAATCGACTAAAGGGATTATGGGAATAAAAAAACAAAGAAGTATATGCAAATACTTCAGAAGAATAATAATGTCCGGCTTTAGTGTATGATAAAAATAAATTAAAGCTAAAAAACAACTTGTTAAAATCAAACATTCGCAATTCAGTAAGCTACGATCCATAATATATGCACACAGGGGGAAGATGGAATCTCTTGAGATTGGTCTAAAGGAACCCATCCGTCCAGAAATAAAAAGGAAATAGTGGCCCTTAAATGGACTGTTGAGATATTGAAAATTATTTTGAAAATGCCGAATGTAATTACTTAAGAAGAGGTGAAAGGCTTTAATGAAAGCCCCCCCCCCCAAAAAAAAGAAGAAAAAATCTTAATAATTTTGCAAAGCAAACTGGAAGAAAAGAAAAATGGGTAATTATTTAGAATCCGATAAACACACGAGAAAGACCGCATCGAAATCTCAAAGACACTGTATGAAAAACAAAGATTTAAACTTTAGATTTTGGGGTTGAATGGGCAAAAAAGGTACCTATGTTGGTTATGCATTTATATATGCTATGGTTTAACCCCCCCCCCCCCCCCCAATGTGAAAATATATAGCCCAAATTTGTTCATAAACTGTTATATTTTCATGCTATTTTGTTTTATTTCATCAGCATTAACGAAACTTTACTTCTCGCGCGTTTATCGGATTCTAAATAAGTACCGAAAAATGTCATTATATATTATAACTGATGTCGATCACAAAATACTATGCGAGATGCATTGTTACTTTAATTCTACATGTGTGATACGACAAAATTCGTTTATAGATATAACCCCCTTTTCAAAGACGCCAGATAGAGGCAGATAAGAAAAAAATATTGTAATTCCAATGTCTTGCAGAATATGATGAAAATTTAATACCTTTATAACAAAATTATGGAAACTACAACAGAGAATTATGGAGAGCAGCCCGCCCAGATTCAGGCGAGGAAAAAACACTGAGCAACTTTTTTTTTTAAACAAAAACTAGACTGATGTGATTATCGTCAAAGTTCAAGGTGCACTTTGCTGCTGCGCTGCCTATTCACAAAAAAATTATTTTAAAACAACACAGGAATTCCGTGGCCGCTTATAAAGTGTTAGATGCCTCCCAAGTATGGCAGCTGAGAGCTTGGTATCATCTCTCTCTTGCATTACTCTTGGCTAATCAGTCATCAGTTGCCTTCTGTTCAGGGCTTCCACTATCTCCGAACGGTACTTTTTTAGCAGCCGAGCAACACGCGAGAAGAACCGCATATAGAATCTCATAGATGCTATTGAAAAAAGGTTTCCGCTGCCTTGTGAGGTATTGCTCACTATAAAAAAAATATTTAAACTTTAGTTTTTTGGGGTTAAAGGGGAAAAGAGGCACCTAGGTTAGACTAGGTAACGTATTTAATATATGTTATCCTTTACCCCCCCCCCCTTTAATGAGCAAATATATAGCCCAAATTTGTTTCTAAACTATTATATTTTTATCTTTTTTTTTTTCATTAGCATTAACCAAACTTCACTTCTTGCGTGTTGCCTGGCCACTAAAAAAGTACCCGAACGGTACTCTCGGGGATTTCTCTGTAAATCGTTTGGACCTAGGGGTTCCAAATACTTATATGGCACCCAAAACCTTGGCTGTTATACTTTTTGCACGTTAAATACATGCACAAATAATGTTAGTCAGATTAGGGATTTGCTTGATCGATTTTTTCCCTTCCTAGCCTCACTTTTCATCCTAATTTATTCCTAGTATAGTAAGACCTATTAAAAAAAAACTAGTCTTAGATAGGCACCCCCCCCCCCCCGGCTGGGTAATAAAAACCCACTTTGAGGAACCTTAGTCGCTGCCGTTTAGACTTATTATCGAAATTATTGCAGAGAAAAACGAGATAATAACGTCCTTCCGATTCCTAAGCCTTGAAGGTGAAATTTTCTTTGTTCTTAAACTGCTGAAATTAAGTGTTCTCTCGTTCCAAAACATCGAGATTTTTATATTGTCTCTGTAATTTCTTAAAATTTAGGCATAATTCACGTATTTTTGTGTTTCTTTTGGAAATAGCATACAATTTTGTCTTTTGTCTTTTGTTCTGCCATTCAAAAATCTGGACATAATTTTTGAAACTGTCATATGTAGCAAATCAGGGCTAATATAGAGATCATTTACACATACTATATCCACAATATTAAAAAGAGATTATGTCCAATTTTTGAGAAAAATGAGAGATTGAACTTTTGCATGTTCGGGGCTGGGAAACGTTTTAATGGACAATTTGGAAGACTCTACGCTGGAATGATCCCTTTTTTCCACAAAATCTAAATTTTAACCTTAGGACACGGTTAATTGACATTAAGAAGCCAAGTATATTTATAACTTTTCGATGTTTTTTTATTCTTATTTAAAACTGTCAAAATGTTCTTATTAAAAAGCGCTAGTTACAAGTACAAATCCCCCTGCCCCAAACTGTCAAAGTTTCTTCTATATTTGTGTGTGTTGTTTTAAATTTTTTTTATCTGATTTTTACAGCCTCTCCTCACATAGGCAGTTTTAGGGGGGAGAGGGTGCACTTCCCCGGCGCAGAAATTTTAAGGGCACACAATTCCAAATAAATAATATAACGGTTATAATCATTTTGTGATTTTCAAAATTTAACTTTTATTAAAATAAAGTAGAGGGCACAGTCTGTTGGCAGTAAGTATAAACACATTGAATCCGAAATTTTCATTTTTCCCTTATCTGAATCACCATTTCTTGAAAATCCCCCCCCCCCCAAAAAAAAAAATCCAAAGAGAATTCCAACTCCGCTGAAAACTTCCCCTGAGAGTTCCCTCAGAGTGTCTACATGTGCAATGGGATCAACAACGAGAAAAAAGAGGAATAACTAACATACTGTCTACAAATTCTGGTAAATTCTCCCTATGTAAAATTTCCTCTGAAAAGTTCACCCCCAGAAACATCCATCCCAATGGGAAATTCTCCCCATAGAAAATCAATCCCCAGAAGATTTCCTTCCTCCCTTGTAAAATGTTGGTATACTTCCCTATAACAAATACTATATGTAAACAATCGGCAAATTTCATAACTTGTGGCCCTTCCTGTTGGTGGTTCTGAGGGGTCATGTCATCTCCAAAAAGGACATATCTATTGTACCTTTCAACAATACTGAACAAAATGGCTATCTCATAAATTTGATCAGATGACTTTCAGGAAAAAAGGGCGTGGGACGGTGGCTAGTTGTCCTCCAATCTTTTGGTCTCTTAAAAAGGACAGTAGATCTTTTAATTTTCGTTTGAACGAGCCCTCTTGCGAAATTCTTGTATCGAACCATTGGTTCGATATGATCGCCCCTCGAAAAAGCAACAACAACAAATAAACGCGAATCCGTGATGCTTCTTCTGGCAAACACTATAGAATTTCATTTTTATTGATAGGAGATTGGAACCTCTACAGTAGGGTTCTCTGATGGCGTGATTGCCATTAAAATTCTTTGACTTTTATGGGGTGTTTTTCATCTTTTACGAAAATTTGGCAAATTTTCTCAGGCCCGCTAATGGGTAACCCTGTACTTAAAAAATAATATATATTTGGAATCAGCACAATAAGCTAATTTTTGGTACATCTTTTGATATCAAAATTGATTCCAGATCATCAAGAATCTAATTTTTTTTTTCTTTTGCTAACTTTTCATTTTCAGTTAGTAATACTTGATAAATAGATGTTTTGCCTGACTTTTGGAAGCCGAAAGCGATTGTTGACTAAAAAGGTGCCTCCTTGCATATTATCTTGACTGTAGCGTAAAAGCAAGGAGAAATAAAATCGTTTATAGATGATAGAATACAAACTTCTAAAGAATTTCAAGAGTATTTGCAAATAGTTGTCTGCGGGAAAGAGCAAGCAACTCCGAAAAATAATAACGTTTGTAAAAAATTAGTAGAAAGTAAGTAGTTAAGTAAATTTAGTGCTAGACAAGTAGTTTTAATATTGATTTGTTGAAAAATTACATTTTTTTTTTTACAAAAATATGTATCCAGCGGGGATATATTCTATTTAATGTCATAAATTTGTAAAATATATCCTTCATGTCCCAAATTTCTAAAATATGTCCCTTTTTTTACCCTATTATGTCATTGTGTCCCGGCACACAGGAATATGTCCAGTTGGCAACCATGAGCGAGGCTCATGATGCCCCACCTCTTTTTTCACCTCTATTTCGGCAAGCATATGTAATATTTTATTCTACAGTGAATGGACAGGGTGAAAACCGGGTATTGACTCATCTTCGCGATACAAGTTCTCGAGTTTGTATTATATAATACACAAGTACCTTGATTCTATATTTTGTCCAAGAATTCTTTGTCCAAGGGGCACGGGTTTGATCCCTGGCGTGGCCAGTTATTTGGTTTGGGACGCGGGTCAGTGGTGTGACTCTATAAGCTTAGCCAGAGTCGACCCAACTCTAAATGGGTACCTGGAGATATCTGGGGAAGGTAAACAGGAAGGGTGTGCGAAAGCACAGGATGGCTGGCCCCCAGCCCCCCATTGCACTTCCTGGCTGAAGGGCCAAGAAACGGAGATCAGCACCGCCGATTTGGACCTTAAGGGCCTAGTGCCGTCATATTTAAACTTTAAATTTTTGTTCAAATGAGCCGTTTTCCAATATTTTAGGACTTGTTTCGATGCGATCATCCATGGAAAGAAAAAATAAAATAAACAGGTATCAGTGATCTTTCTTCTTGGAAAAAGAGAAAAGTTTTAACTTTTTATATGATAGCTTATATGGTAGCAGAGAACTCCAATAGTTTTCTCTGATGTGCCGAATTTGATGGTGTGAACCTCATCAAGATAACTGGCCTTCTTGGGTGTGCTCCCCCTTTTCGAAAATAAAGTTTCCCAGACACGTAGCTTTTGATGGATAACTTTAAGCTTAATGGACTTATACATTTGGAATCAGCATAAATAGCAAAATATATACTTATGCATTATATATAACACAGCGCTGTACACAAAAGAAGTCAAGTTTGGTTAATGCTAATAAAATAAAGTAGGATGAATATAATAGTTTAGAAACAAATTTGGGTTATATATTTACACATTAGGGGGTGGTGGTGAGTAAACCATGGTATATATTAAATACGTCACCTAACCTAACCTAGATACCTTTTCCCGCCTAAACCCCAAAAAACAACAGTTTAAATTTTGTAAACGCAATAAGCAATCACGCTTTGCAATCGGTTTATGTCTTGCAAATACCCGTTTGACGGATTTCAATTTGTATTTCCTTGTACAGTCTATAGCGATGTGTTATATATAATACATAAATACCGCAAAATCTTATATATTAATTAAACAAAAAAAAGTTTTTTCTACTAAAAGTACGAAGTGACATAAAAACTTATACGAACCAAAATTATTGCGTTTATTAGGGGTTCGCCCGCTAGTCAATACCTCGCTCTTTACCCTAAAGTTTGAATTTTGTTCCAATTCTTTACGAATGACCACTGAATCACAAAGGCTGTTTAATTAGAATAAATAGCTCTTTTAGAAGTACTAAGAAAACTGTAGCGTAAAGAGTGAGGTATTGACTAGGGGGCGAACCTCCTAATATGCGTAATAATTTGTTAAATTGGAGTAACCCTATCTAAGGTGAACTTAATCTTCCGCTGATTGTTGTATCCATAGGATGGATAAAACATAAAACATACGAAAAACTAACCAACTCTATATATTAAAAATTTAATTAAAATATACTTGTATAGTATTTTATCTCACTGAGACTAAGCTGATTATCTCCGAATGCAGACAGAGAAACCGGTTTTACTCATATCAAGAACTCGAGTGCGGTCGGGATAACTTACAAGTACCGTCATTTCAATAGCTTTTAATGAAATATTAAAAATATGTCAACATTAAATGACTGTAATTTATAAATTTTTCAAGTTATTATATTACATTTTTAAGTTTTTGTAAATTTTCTTAAATGAAAATTTTTATTAATGAACACTACCAGCGCAGATTTGAGCTTGTAAATACAAACAGGTGCTTGAGTTTAAATGCAGCTATAGACTATTATTATTAATGTTATTATTATTTTTCTGGGGAGAATCACAAAACTGACTCGATGCTCAGATCACAAATGAAACATTGAAAATTCCCCACGAACAATTCCATCTTGGCTGAAGATTCTCCCTGGAAATTTCTTGCGGACGATTCCGCCTGAAAAACTTTTATATAAAAGAGAATTTAATTTCTGGTCAGTTTTCAGGTTGTTTTGAAAATCCCCCCCGCCGTGTATGCCTAGTTTAGTATGCCTAGTTTTTTTTTTCTCTATATTGTCGCGATCTCAGTCATAGTCCTATTATTATAACTTGTTTATAGGGTCGTGTATTCACGGCAACAGCATTTTCTTCTCAGTTAATTCGGCAGTCTTCTTGACTGATCGGGGTATTTCAGTCTATTATGTAAGCAGGGTGGGGGCGAATAAAATGCTTCTACTCTAAAATCCCAAGAGGAATACCATGAAAATGTGATTTAAAAACGATCGCCAGCACGCTGTACAGTATCCACAACAGTGCTGGATGGATCGTCATACAGAGTCCTGGTTCTTCTCCTATGAAAAAAGCAGCTATAATATGTCTTACAAGGATTGACAGAACTCGGCAATAAGAAGAAAACATTTTCAGCATAGCACTTATCCAATTCAAGCGTATTGAGCGGAAAAATTCATATATAGCATGATTTTTTTTTATATATTTATAATGCCACCCTTCAATTTCATATGATATAACCTTTTTTTATTTCTGTTTCTTCTCGAGATGATATTTGTAGCTATTCTAAAAATTGCAGTAGCACGTAAAAATTACCAAAAATAGGTGGAATTTTGTAAAAAAAAGAGAAAAAAAGAGATTAAACTTGTTTGTGAAATGCACGGAGGGGTGTGCCGACATATCAACTCTTATGGAGTTTTCCACCAGCTGTTGATACACCAAACAGACTTTATGTTTACAAGGTAACTTATTTTTTTGCACAAATATAATTATATAGTCGGGTATCGCTAACTCGAATTTCACTGGACCACGATTTTTCTTCCATTTACGTATAGTTTGACTTATGCATAGTTCGAGTTATAGAGGTCATTCTACACAAAATTCGAGTTATAAAAGGAACAAGTTATAGAGGTAATCCAAATGAAAATTAAAGTTAGAGGTATAAAATCGTTAAATTTACCCCATATAGCCACTACAAAGTTAAGAATAACTATTAGTATATTATAGACTTGACAAATCAAGACTTTACTTTCAAAATGTCAAGACGTGATTTTCAAATGCCAGTAATAAATTTAGTTTCCTAGGAAATGACACCTGAGTTATAAAGGTCAGTTTTTTTTCCGAATCTGATACAAAAATAAGTTAAACAAAATTATTTGTATCAAAGTTTAAACTTTGCAACATGCATATCTGGGTTTTGACTTCGTTGAAAAAAACTTCGAGATACAGCGGTAAACTTTGATTTTTCGAGGTAAAGTGAAAATTAAACGACGAAATATCTACTGAATTTAGAGTAATAGTTAATTTTTGGGTCATTTCGACGTACAGAGGTAAAATATAACCGCAAAATTATTTCGAGTTATGCATGGTTTTTCTTCAGACTATCTATCTTGGCTTTTTCTCCAATTAGCCATGGTTTGATGGCAACTTGGTTTGAATTAAAATCAAGCCATGGCTTATTGAAGAAAAAGCTAAGACAGATAGTCTTGAGTGAGAAGCAAAGCTGGCATAAGCATTTTTCAGGATTCTATAAAAATGATGTCATTTTTTGAGAGAGGTTTTTACAAGTGGATTGAAAATAATTCGAGATATCGAGGATTTTTAGTAATTGAGAGTCTGTAATTATAATTATGGAGTTTGGATATATTAGTTTAGGCACAATATGTCAATTAAAAACAAACTGCTATTTGGCGGTTGTAAATAACTAATATAATCATTCCCAGACGACTCTCTGAAAGGTCTCTCGAATACTTGAAAAGGCAAATCAAATGTCAAATAACACCTTTATTTTATTTTGATGTGTGCCTAAATGCAATCTAAAACTAATTTTGTTTTTGCGATAAGTTGCTCTATTTTTCAAATTTTTTTTTCTATTTATCTCCTTGAAAGTCACTCGAATAACCTAAATCTAGTTTCCCCCTTTAAGCGGTTCACTAATAACGGGGACCACAGTTGCACATTTTCAAGTAACGACTGTAACTTAGCGGAGTGTTCAGTTAAAATACAAACTCTCCATTTGTTATGAAGGCTGGGGGTCTAATTTGTATTTCATATATACCGGGCGTAAGTTATATTTTCCAGATCTGCAATACTGTGTTTCAATATACCTATTTATCTGTAGTTTTTCCTTTGCCGAAAGAATTTCCTGTGAATTAAATTCATTTTCCGGCTGACTGACCGTATTTCAAACAATAGGCTATGCAAAAAATGTGGTTCAATACCGCTTTCTAGGTCTATAATGAAAGAAAGGTTGAGGTGGTTAGGGCATCTTGTGCGGATGAAGGATGACAGATTGCCGAAGATTGTTCTTTTCGGCCAACCATCTAGGGCTAAACGGAAAGCAGGTCGTCCCCGTCTGGGGTGGGAGGACGTCATAAAGAAAGATTTAAAGGAAATGGGAACTTCGTGGGCGGGTGTAAAAAGGGAGGCTTAGAATCGATTGGGGTGGAGGAGGAGCATGCGTAGCTGTGTTGGCCTCAGGCGGCTTGGTGCTGCGATGAGTTGTTAGTAGTTATTAGTATGGTTCCGCAGTCAGATTTTTCTCTTTATGGAAAGGCTCCTTTGTGGAAATCGTCTTTTTTAACCCTTTTATCAAAAATGACCTGATTCCTAAACCAACAGTTTCCATAAGCCCAAATAATCAAATAAATTAAGCTATCAATCAATCAAGTAAGTCTTTAATGTTTAAGAATTAATGTTTTCGATTTTTTTTAGGATTAAGCCAGCTCGACTTGCCGCCAGAATCCAGCTTCAGGAAGAAGAAAGAAATAAGCGTGGTCCTTCAGTTAAGCTCCCAAGTCAGAGATCAATGAATCCGGCGCAGATAGTCACATCAAGCGATTGGCTAATTAACGTACGGTTAGTACCTCCCTTTCTTGTTTTTTTCTAATATTGTTGGCGGGTGACAACTCATTTATTGCAATATAGCCTTCTGACAGGAATTATTTCTGACTCTCATCTAATCAGTTTTTATAGGGTCTTTTAATTCCTTTGTCCTCTTCAAGAAGACGAACAAATGACCAATACGCCTGGAACATGCTCTTGCACAGGTCCCTATTTCTAGGGGGGGGGGGGGTTATATATCTCTAAAAATGCCAAAACGGAGAAAACATATGGACAGCATGCAGACTTAATAATAATATAAAAAGATGGAAATCTTTGCATTGTTTGGGGTGGGGGACGACCCAGAAGGTTCTAAGGAAATACTGGTGTCTATCATTTCAATTTCATAGTTCCTTTAAGATTGTGATAAAGTAGGATAAAGGTTCTCGTGTAGAATGAGATCTGTATTGCTGGAAATCAGTACAAGGTTGTCAATCCTTTGGGTGAACATGTTAAGGCTGGCACAGTCAGATCATTATGAAACTATACAAAAAGTTGAGTTTAAAAGGCCTTTTTTGGTGTCGCTAAAATTTTTTTTTCATGTTGTTTATGTCCTTTTTATTACAGCTTTTTACTGTAAGGTTGATGGTGAGATGAGGGGAATAGATGGCATTAGAGAGGCCAGTTTTCCACTTCGGTCCTCCAATAATTCAAATTGAAAAGCATTGCAAGACTCAGCCTCAAAAATAAGACTCTACATGACTATAGTTCTCCTAGAACTTTGTTTTGGACAGTGTGAGGGTTGGGGGTTTGTCAACGGCTTACTTTGGATCTTGTACAAATTAAAATTCCTTGCGTGATTGGCGTTCATACTGGTGCAATATGACTACCTTTTTGCAGAAAAGGTGGAACGGGAGAGGCTGGGTGACTATGGATTGGCCCCGGGTCTTTCTTTCCCTTCAGCTTACTTTTGCAACGATTTTGGTCTAGGTCATTTTTGAGCAGATTTATAACCCATTTTTTTTCCTGTTTGTATAACGCAACAAAAATGTGGTCAACCAATCACAATTTTTAATTATGTATCTCCTGAAAATTTTTTGTACACGCACACACACAAAAAAAAAATTAAAAAAAATATGATGCAACACCCATTCACCGAATCTGTAACTAATATTGATAATGTTTGAAAACAAAATTATATCTGTATTTTTTCAAAAATTGATTTTGTTGCCTTTGGAATTTTTTTTTAATATCACTTCTAGAAAAGAAGCGAATGTGATACCATTTACCTACTTCAGTTCCAAACACAGAAAATGAAATCTTAAACTCACTAAAACCATCAAGAGAAATGGCTTATGAGGGTAGATAATATCAAACCATTCTGGCAATTAAAAGGTCTCCAGGGACCTTGTGAGAGGAGTTCACGGGCCACGTCTGGCCATTGGACCGTTGTTTGGAGCCCCCTGTGCTATAGCATGTGTCTTAAAGAACTGAAATAAAGCAAAACTTCAGCGTCAAGAAAGGTGGCCGCGAGGGCCAGTAGTTTTCCTCATATACATGATAGTTTCCGTTCGTTTCGAGTTTTAATGTCGCTCCAATTCAAATTTTTAAATTTGTCCGCTCTTTACACTGAAGCTTAACGAAAATTGTATAACAATGCTTGAAGAAAGGAGGGGCTATATAGGTGGTGCTTTCACTTTTCAAAATGAAACATACTTTCCGAAATAAGAGAAAACTTGTCATCCCCATCAAACCCCATGGTCTTTACGTTTAATCCCAACTTTCTCCAACAGCACTGCGATATTAGTAAATTAATGTTGACTCTTGAAAATCCCAATAAGAGGGAGGCAGTAATAGCTGTGACTTGCCTTTATTTTCTAGGAAGTAAAGGCAGTGCCTTTACTTTCTAGGAACTTTATTTTCTTTGTATTTCCTTCCCTAATTCAATTATCTTACCCAGAACTTTCTCACAACTTGGCCATTTTACTGCTGTATATTATGGTAAATCTTGCAATTCTGTGTCTGTATCTTTCAACATGTCTCTGAAATACATTGCAGGAACATAGATTGTTGAATGTGATGAAGTCAGTGAAATTATATCAAACCATTCTGGCAATTAAAAGGTCTCCAGGGACCTTGTGAGAGGAGCTTGCGGGCCACGTCTGGCCAATGGACTGTTGTTTGGAGCCCTCTGTGCTACAGCATGTGTCTTAAAGAACTGAAATAAAGCAAAACTTCAGCGTCAAGAGAGGTGGCCGCGAGGGCCAGTAGTTTTCCTCACATACATGATAGTTTCCGCTCGTTTCGAGTTTTAATGTCGCTCAAGTTCAAATTTTTAAATTTGCCCGCTCTTTACACTGAAGCTTAACGGAAGTTGTATAACAATGCTTGAGGAAAGGAGGGGCTATATAGGTGGTGTATTCACTTTTCAAAATGAAACACATTTTCCCCATCATCACTGTGATATTAGACAATTAGAAAATTAATGTTGACTCTTGAAAATCTCAATAAGAGGGAGGCTGTCATCATCTTCGGCACCATCAACCATGCTTAGTCCAAGTATATTCATTAAAATAAATTATTTGTAATAATGGTTGATTTATTGTGAACTGTATATATGTTTAAGAACCAATGCTCTACCATTTTCACTGAAAGTATGAGGCAATGTAAGTAAACTTTTAATGACTCTAAACCGATTGGGTGTCTCAGAAATTTTGCTTGATAAGGTTTTTGTTCAAAGCCGAAATTGGTATTTGGTTGTGGCGTGACCTTGTACTACTTATACATGATACAAGAACTTTTAACTTGCATTCGAGTGAACAACTTCCGAATAGTATAGGAACAGGGATATGATACAGTCACTCGTTGAAAAAAAAAGAATAAAAAAACAAATAAAAACGCATTCGTACATACAAGCATGACACCTCAGCTCAGGGCATTGGGATATACTGATTCCGATTATTTAATTTTCATCAAGACCTCTTTCGTTTTAAGGCTATTTTCCCTCCTTACTAAAACTAATTAAATTTTATATCGTCACGAAAATGCTGTCATTGGTTTTACCATTGCCATTGCTGCCAATGGTAAAATTGGTCAACGGTAAAATTCTGTCAATGGTAATATCTGTAAAATTCAGCTTTCGAAAAAATGTTTTCAGTGTTTTTCTTCAAAACATATATGCATTCGTTTGTATAGAATAAGAATTCTCCAGTAGTTCAGTTTATTAGTTTAGTTATCATGGATTTAAATTTAGAAACATAAAATCTAGGCCCGAAACAGAGGTCTCCAAAGACTTGAGAGCCAAGTAACTCCATGTCCGAGAACATTATATATTCATGGACCAACCTATTCAAAATGTGTTCCCGAAAAGAGATTCATATTCTTTAACTACGTATCGTACATTGTTATGAACTATGGTAAGATAATAGGAAATTCCCTACCATTCCAGTTCTATGTATCATCTCGTTTACCTCTAAATCAACTGACTGATTTTTAAATGTGGACTTACACAGTTTGAACTTTTTTCGATTGTAAAAACGTATTAATTTTTTCATTCCCCGAAATGAATTCGCTCGTATTGAGTTTGGCTCTACAAAAAGTGGGGTTCAATCTCGCTTTCTTGGGCATTAACGTTAGAAACGTTGAGATGGCTAGGGCACGTTTTAAGGTTGAAGGATGACGGATTGCCGAGGATTGTTCTTTTGGGCCGACCGTCTAGGGCTGAATGAAAAGAACGTCGTCCTCGGTTGGGGTTTGAGGATGTCGTAAGGAATGATTTAAGGGAAATAAATAATTTCTTAGATCTAATTTTCCATTTAAGAAAAAATAAGCAAGAAAAAAACGGGTTTTAATTTAAACTTAAGGGAAAATGAAACTTCCCGGGTGGGTTTAAAGAGCGAGGCTTTGAATAGATTGGAATGGAGGAGGAGTATAATTAGCTGTGCTGGCCTCAGGTGGCTTGGTGTCTCGGTAAGTTTCTATAGAAATAATAGTATGAGTAGTAGTTGCAGTTAGTGTCAGTAACTCTCAGCGCTAAAAAAAATCATGCTGCAAAGGGTATACTCAATACTAGGGAGTATTTCGTTTCTTATTGTACAGTCAGTAGTTTTCCAATTCACACACAAGAGTATACGTTATATTTCGTTACACCTAATGTCCGAAATGCTATGCTGGCAGTTATAAGTAACTCGTCTCTGACAAAAAAAGAAGGCCACCATCTAAAATTATCCATCAAAATTTTGAAGTTTCTTTAACACTAAAAACAAATATTGTTTGTCTAATTGTTTTGTTATTATCAATCCTCGTTCAACTCAACCACAACACTATTTAACTAAATGCTTTTAATTAAAGCATTGCCCAAAAGTCATTGTATAAAATGTTCTGAAGCATTTTCGCCAAGTTAAATAAACAAAAAGTGAGCTAATTGAAAAGAAAAATTGGTACTTTCCCGTTATATGGGCACTTCGGCTATAGACAGTCGAATGAATGCAGTGATGGAGACTCGTAAAGCGGGTAATTGTTATCTAAGTTGATCGAAGAGCGTGGTTTCTCATTGAATTTACAATATTTCAATTGTTGTTTTTTTTTAGGTTTAGGGGGGAGAAAAAGGTACCTAGGATAAGTTAGGTTAGGTTACGTATTTAATATATATAATGCTTTGCCCCCCACCCCCCTAATGTGCAAATATATAGCCCAAATTTGTTTATAGACTATTATATATACATCCTATTTTATTTTATTTCATTAGCATTAACCAAACTTGACTTTTTAGAAGTGCCCCTATAATGGGAAAGTACCGAAAAATTTATTGCTTGTTTTAATATTGACGCATAAATCATCTGGTGAGAGAAGCTACAAATTTTTCTGGTCTTTTCTGAAACGCTGCAGTCAAGGGGATATTAAATTAAGAGGGTTCAAGCTTCTATCTGCAATAATGTGGAATTTTGTATTTTTTTTCCAGAGGAAAGATCACGGATGCGTGTTTATTTATTATTTTTTTTTTTTTAGTGGTGATCGTATCGACAAGTGGTCCTAGAATATCGGGAGAGGGCTTATTAGAACGAAAATTGAAAGTTCTAGTGCCCTTTTTGAGTGACCAAAAAATTGGAGGGCAACTAGGCCCCCTCCCACGCCCTTTTTTTCTCAGATCGTCCGATCAAAATTTTGAGATAGCCCTTTTGTTGACTATTAGTTGAAAGGCCGAATAACTATACCTTTGGAGGTATCATGACCCCCCACAGCCCCTAGAGAAAGGTCTTTAAGTTACAAAATTTGCCCATTGTTTACGTATAATATTTGTTATTGAGAGGCATGCGTCATGCGTACATTTTTGGATGGGGGGGGGCGAATTTTCTGGTGGTGGTATTTTCCACGGGGATAACTTTCCATGGGAGGGAGGTTTCCAGGGAGTGAATTTTTCAGGGGAAATCTTCACTGGGTAAATTTGCCAGAATTCCTATACGAAATTCGTCCTGTCTTGGTTTCTCTTTGCCGACTCAGTTTTAAGCATGGAGATGTTAAGGGCAATTGTCCGGGGTAAATTTTAACCAGAATTGAATTGTCTAGAGAATAAATCCCCGGAAGAGGGGTTTTTCCGTGGAGCAGTAGCCAGACTTTTTGGCATTATTTAAAAAACGATCAGAAATTAAATTAAGAAAAAACAAACAAGTTGTTTCAACTGACAGTAAGGAGCAACATTTAAACTTAAAACGAACAGAAATTATCCCGTATTTAAGAGGGGTAGAACAATAAGAAGCTTTTTTTAAAAGTACTAAAAACTTTATCGTAAATAACGAAGTGGTGAGGAAGAGCAACCCCCCTCATATACGTAATAATTTCTGTTTGTTTCAAGTTTTAATGTTGCTCCTTACTTTCAGTTGAAAAAACATGTTTTTTTATTTAATTTTCTTAAATAAAAAAGCGAATACACAAATGATGGCTATCAATGGCGAGGGGTACATATTGTGACCCAAGAACCTTTAACCATAGAAGATTTCTGGCACACGCCATGGAGCACAACTTTTTTAAAAACACACTAGTTTTTTAAAATTGTGGGACTTACATGGAGTGATTGCAAAAATGCAAGTATTATTTGATAGTAATCGATGGCGAGGTGCGTATATTATATCCCAAGAACCTTTGCCAGAATCACACATGACTTCTGGCGTATGAAAAAGCTTGGATGCTTGTCTGTTATAGCGCCTATGTATATAGAAGCTACGTAGAACCGGTTTCCATTTAGTTTGTGATATGTATTGAATGAAATTCTTTTAGTTTGCGATCTGTATTGAAAGAGAATAGTGTGCTCATCTCTAAAAAAAAAAAAAAAAAAAAAAAAAAAAAATTATCCATCAAAATTTCTATAAAACTAAGTAAAAATATTGTTTGTTTAATTTTTTTTTCTTTTTCTTATAATTTTGGTTTGAAATAGAAGGACTATCATCGAATTAAATTAATGCATGGACTTAATCACATGATTTAACTTTTTTTTTTCAATATTTTAGGTGGTGCTGCTTTGCCTTATTATTATCCTTTATTTTACCCAACCCTTTGTCCATCACTCATTTAGTTACCCTAGTTATCCGAGTATTAACCTTGTCAAAACCCTTGGCCTTCTATTAATCCTTCAACCCCTTCACAAGATTACAACAACGACGCATATGCTACCCCTTGGCCTCCAAATACAAATCACATGGTACAGTGCCACGCTACCAGGATTTGAAGCGTTAATGGATGTGAAACCGAGATATTCAGACTACTATTATTATTTTTGTATTAAAAAGTGTTTTGTTGTCTTTTAAATTTTCACTGTCACTGGGTCCTGTAGCGAGTAAAAATTTTAACCGTTTTTAATATTATTTTTTTTTAAATTTTAGTCGTTTTAACATAATTTAAATACAATTTAAACACCATTAAACATATTTCAGAATTTGAAAAATTATTTTTGCGTCGATACTTGTATTGTATTTCCAGCAGTTCTTGCACAATAAGCAGGGCTATGCTAATACAATCAAAGAACTTGAACTTTAGGCTTACCGATAGGCCATCAGTCGCTTTAGACGTCAATTCATATTCTTCCTTCTCCTCAAAATCAAGTTCACCAATTAGAATCACCTCAGCATTTGCGTTAATATAAAATAAGTCTGTGCTGCCATCTTCAAAATTGAATTTTCCTTTCTAAAAGATATTAATGGTTTATGTTCTCTATGATACGATCAATTTTGCAACGTGCCTACGGCTGCAACTTGCACAGAAAGAACAAAAATAAACAGAATCAGAGCTTAGTCTCAGATTTTATCCATTCACTGAACCAAAGATAGCATATTACTTCTAATTTTCTTTTAGAGAACAATCCAAAAATGCTGTGAATATCGGAATTTTTTCCCAACAATTTTCTGATAATTTTCGGCGTGTTGTTCAATCTAAAGACGAAATTAGGCAGGTAGATGTCATGGACGTCAAGGTGGTTTTGGTAATTTTAACTTCGTGATTTCTTAGACGGAGAGTATGTGGACTTGAATTTCTGCAGGCAGGACGTCTTAACATTAATATGGGATGGGAGAAAGAAAAAATAGTAAATAGTATAAAACTAGTCAAAAAAATGAAAAATACAAACTAAAATTTTTGTCACAAATGCATTTTTTTTAAAGAAATTACTTTTTTTCTGGAATGTTAATTAGAATATTGTTAATGTTAAAAAAAATTTAATTTTAGATTACTCTTCATATTGCGAATCCTCAAAAATACTTTCAAATGTTTCTAAGATTTCTGAGATTATGTAAAATCCAAAATGTTACAAAAATCGAATAAGCGCTATAAAGTTCTGCCAGCTTCTCAAGAGAAGAAAATTTAATTCACTAATGGAGGTGACGAAGCTACAATTGAGAAAAAAAACCTTTGGATAATAAACAATAGGAAAATTATAGGAAAAGATAATAATAGAAAAAAAAACAATAGGAAAAGCTAGCTAATTTGTTAAAAATAGTTCAAAGATCATATAACAAAAATTCCGGTGTCGACACAACCCCACAGGGCCCGGGGGCAGGCGTTGTAAGTTATGCCCTGGTGGCATATATGGGTCTTATGGAAGGGATGCTCGTATTGACTTCAAAGAGAGCTCATTTGATAGGAAATTGAAAGTTCTATTTCACTTTTTAAGAGTCAAAAGAGATTGGAGGGCACCTAGTCCCCCCCTCCACGCTCTTTTTTCCTCAATCCCATA